>RJWJ010030979.1:0-19537 GCA_004363605.1 Indri indri | reverse complement strand
CTCTGTCACAAAATGAACAAAATGACAATACTTTTCTTTAGATATCTTCACTATCTGTCAGTTTCCTGTATGGTATCATAAACTGTGGATTATAAATGCATGTTCTCAATGACAAATTGCTGGAGTTTGGAAATAAGTATTCCTCTAATGATCATTCTTATATAGTTAGCACCTCTGAGAAATTTGAATTTCTATTAATAACATTATGAGCACACCAAATGTATATATGTAAATAGCTGGCCCCTTCAGATTATGTCTCTTCAAAGAGTAAGACAACCTTTCTTTTTAACTGTGTCACCTTCATTTCCAAACTCATTTGGAATCGTCACTTCATGACACATATAATTCTATTATTTTATGTTTTGTCTTGACTTCAAATTGATTTTTTCATCTAGATTACTCTATTTAAAAAAATCTTACTATCTTCCAACAGTGACAAAAATTGTCACCACAGAATACCTTTACAAAAACAAAAAAAAAACCTTGCAGGGATATCTAAAAGTGAATTTAAAAGAAGTGTGTCTAAACTGGTTATATAGATAAAAATGACTTTGGATTAAGTACTTTGTATAGCCCGATGACTATTTTAAAATACTATTTATTTAAGTGTGTATGTTAAAAGTTAATTTTTTTTAGTATCATCAAAATGTGTTTTACTCTTTGATATTTACATTACAGAAGCATAGATTAATAATTACTGACAAATTTGAGTCAAAAAGTTCTTTATGTTAAAGAAGAGAAGGAAAGACAGAATAAATTTTTAATAAATTCCAAATATAGATGCTCTTCGTATTGTTTTATTTAGGCAGTATATTTCCCATTTATTTACATATAACATTCATTATATTTAGGATATTAGATAGTTTCAAAGAAGTCACTACATTTTTTTCACTTGGATATTGCCAAATATTATGGTAATATCTTGTAAAACAAAATGACTGAAGTTGATTTATATGCACAGAATATATACTTTTTCTATGGATCCAAATTTAAGTAAGAATCCAAGCCCCTTAAACCTTATATAATTGTTCACCAGCCATTGCTTCTTTCAGTTTCGAGAGAGAGAAAGAAATAAAAACGATTTTGAGTCATTTCTGAAAGCTTTGTCCATCAGGCTTGCAATTTGAATGATACAGAAAAATTCACGAGAAAAGAAACCCATGTCTGTCAGTCAGACTAAAATGGATACACTGGGTTTATAGAGAATCAAAATGATACAATTACCCAGCTGATTGTAGGACAAATCAGTGAATCCTTTCACAACATCTGCTGGAACTCGGTGTTTGCGGATATGAAGCCTGCATTCTATTCCTAGCCATCACTCAGAGAAGTTTTGACTCAGAAAAATCAGAAACCAGAGTACATTGGTGCACATAAATCACCAGAGACTAGTATTACATCTTCAAACAGCTGACATTTTTCTTCTGCACCTGTTAAAAGTTTAACAAATAAATTCATACTCATTTTCAGATTAAAAGATGTTGATGACATTATTCCAAAGATCTTAAGATGGTCAGCCTAAGTTTTTCATCAAACTTTATATGTAGTAATGATATTTCTATTTTCTTAGCAATGGACTCTAGGCTTTAAGTTTCAAAAGTGAAAAGCTAAAGGAAAATCAGGAGAAAAGAATGCGAGCGTGCACACCATCTTTAACTGATGATTTTAGTGTGGCTGGCTTTGGACAATGGGGGCAAGAATGACCAGTTGGATTTCAGCCTCTCCCAGCTCCGCCTTCAATCCTCTCTCATCTTTAATCTGAACTCTATTTCACTCCTACAGAAGGGCTTGTTATAGCCCATGGCAGAACAGACGTTATAATAACTGTCTTTAAGATTTGCGTGTGCTAATAATACATAGCTTAAGAATAATATATACCTTAGAATGTAGGGTTACATTTGTTATTGAAATCTACTTGAAACAGTGTCTGGCACATTTTAAGAGGTAGATAAATATTATCTATCTATCATCATCCCCCTTATCATCATAATAAGAAGAGAAATTTGGTTAGTAAAAGTGAACTATGACATCTACTTTCTTTCAGAAATTAAAAACACACATGTACACACTCTGAAATATATTCGAATTCCATAGATTATCACCCAGTAGCATAACCCAAAATTGGATTCCTGTGTGATCTGAGCCCTTGATGTTTTGACTGTTCTCAGAGGAATCGTTAGAGGGTGCACTAGAGAATTCTCTAGATTCTAGTCTCCCTTCTCTTTGGACCTAAAATTGTCAGTATCTGCATTAACACTGATAGTTAAAATTAATCAATTCTCCCATCACTACAACTCTTATTGATTGCTAGCTGAATAAAGACTTTATTTTCCTATTAAAGGAATCAATATATGTACACTAATGAAGTATTTTTGACTTGGGTAACAGAAATTCTAGGCCAGATTATCCCAGTGGGCCAGTTAAAAAAAAAAAAAAAAAAGGTTTTTTTTTTTGTATTTTTGTAGAAAATCTTCAGATGTAATTAATAGTAAAGTATCTGATTTCTTTTTCCATTTATTTTAATAATTTTTTTAAAACTTTACCTTCTCGAACTTGCTTTCAATTCACATTTCAGAAGTGGCCTTGGCAAATCGTAAAGAAAGAAGTCCCTCTCAAGGTCACAGCTAGAGCCCATGGGGGAAAATGAAAGAAATAATCCATTCCTGAAAGCCGAACCTCTGGCTGAGATATGAATTTATTAAGGATTTACTAAACTTCCAGGTCTGAGATTGGGTTGTGTTAGACACTGGTATCTGCTGTGTTTTCTCTCTTTTCCTCCTGGAATGGGAGCTTTTCTTTGTAATTATCCAGTTATGACTCCACTATTGTACGTAGATGTAGAGAAGTATAGCCTTTACCTTTTAGTTCATAGACTGACAGATTAGTAATAGTCTATACAAACAAAACAGAAAGGACCGTTCACTTAAAAAAAAAAACAACAAAAAAAACCTTTACGTTCTCACTAACAAAGAAGAAACACCATGATGCAATGCTAGTTCTTGCCTACAGGTCCTCAAATTAACTTCTAAATGTTAAATATATTATCAGGCATCAGACTTATTACTGAATTTTCAACACCACATTGCATATTATAAAGACCATTATTACAA
The DNA here is from genome assembly GCA_004363605.1 of Indri indri. NCBI lineage: Eukaryota > Metazoa > Chordata > Mammalia > Primates > Indriidae > Indri > Indri indri. Next base: position 16,427 of record RJWJ010030979.1, on the reverse strand, counting down.
TGTGATGGGGGGGAGTATGATAAGCCCAATGAAGGAAGTGGGTTTTTTAAAATTTTATTTATCATACAATAGAAACTTTTAAGGATTCTGAGACAGCAATGAAGCTAATATTAATAAATATATAAGACAAATTGGTCTAATCAGGGACTATTTCAGACAAACCTGAATTTAAAGTCTTCTACCAATGAATGTCATAGACCTCAACTCATTATATTAAATATATGTTTATACAGTGAATTTTCTGCATAAAAGCATTGCCATTATAGGGTTTCTCATGATGTTGTGTGAAGCATTAAGCAAGCCCAAGTATGCTGCGATTGACAGTAAGTGGCAGAAAGAAATCCAAATCCCAAATAACTGTTTTTTCAGATGATGGTTACTCCAAACATCACCAATGTGCCATGATGTGTGTGCTTTGCTGTAAGAGGGTATTATAAGACATTGTGCTTCATAATGAATCTGTTTAACAATCTGGCAAGTTGTTCATTAAACAGTAGCATTTCCTCATCTCTTTTGGTGATAGTAAGTCCATATTTGTAAGTCCATGCTTTGATTTGTTAATGAATTGATTTAGGAAGAAATGGGAATGAAGAGATGATATGGGAGATATTTTTCTCAGGGGGAAAAATCTGCATCTTATTATTGAATGACTGCACAGCCAAGAAGTCCCCTTAAACAGGATTCTCATGATATGGAGTCATTCTCTGATTTGAGGAAAACCAAGCAATCCACACCCTTGCTCCAAAACTCCTCGCCGCCAATCCTGAAAATCCTGTTTCATTCAGTTCCTTAACAGTGAGGTACAGCTTTGGTCATTACTATGAATCAAAGTAGGTATTCTCCATCAACCAAGAATAATTTCTGGGAAAGTAAATAACATGAGCTACTTAAAATTTAGTTCTGGGATGACTTCCCTACTCCATTCTTCTTCTATGCTATTTATGAGGGGTACGATGCCATAGCTGTCTCTTTGTGTTAGTTCCACCTTATATTTTTAGAGCTACCTATTATCTAACTTGAATTTTTTTTTTCTTTTCAATCAACTTGTCATAGGGAAATTCCTTGGAAGCTACTTTTATGGATTGAACAGAGTGTGGTAGGACAACCCATGTTAGAATGCCGGAGGAGTGAGCAAACTACTCATGAAAGTATTTTTGCCTTTGGGACACTTTTTGGACCAATGTTATATGTGTCACTTCCAGTTGACAAAATCTTGGTTGCTAGATGTTACTATTTTGTTCACCAAGGGCAGCACAGATAATATAATCTCCTCTGGGTCTTAGTGCCATAGAGAGCAGTTGCTTGCACTGCAGAGTGGATGTCTATGAATCCTCCCTCACTGTTTCCATTCATGGAAAAATGGTCAGATCACCACTACAAATGTGGTTTTTGTGGCTTCAGGTACTACTATAAAGTATGTCTCTTCATTCATTTTGAAAATGGTTATTTGGCATGCCTCTGACCACTGGACCAATGGAAATTTTACTGAGATAACAGACACCTAATTTTTATGAAATTAATCTCCTATCTTGTGCCCCAAATAAATATTATTTTATGCCTATAACCAGGGAGATATAAAAAAAATATGCCATAATGCCCATGCCCTGTGGGATGTTAGACAATTAAATTCCTTTTATTCTAGTTTGTGCCATGGTGCCAAGGGCTAGATAAAATTCATGTAAAAGAAATGAACATATACAGTTATCTTTGCCTTCTGTTTCCAGTGTTCTCTAACTATTGGAGTAAGGGTGAAAACACACACACTTAACAGTTTAATGGTTCTTTATTGAACTCGAGAGCTGTAATGATTTATTCAACAAAGAGGACACACATCAGGAAAAAATCATTAAATTCGGAATTACCAATTAATATATCTTACCTTACTCTATTAGTTTTTCCTCGAAGCCAACTGACTTCTTCAGAGTAAAAACGAGGAATCATATTTTATTGTCTCTGATGGCGACACTAATCTCTGTGATTCACCAAGTGGAGAGTATTGTCTTTGATTTAGTATTCTAAGAGAGAGAGAGAGATGTTTCAGTTTGGCCCCTCATACTCTAATGATCGTATAAGGATTAAAGCTGATGTGAGAATTCTGCCAGGTGCTGTTACAAATATACATTTAAAGACCAGGAAAATAATTTTTTGTGGGATTAAAAGACTCACAGGGAAAAATATGTATCACCTGACAAAAAAGGGAGCAGTGGACCACAGAAGTGTTCAGTCTGCCAGGATGTCATAATTAGAGCCAGTTTCTAATATTTCCTGTCATATTAATGTCTGAGTATTTTGATAATCTGGTACATAGTTACTCTGAAAAAAAATATGGCAGCAGTTCCATTTGAGGCACTCTAGAAGTGAGATTTACAGAACATGCCTGTGATGTTTTATGAAATACTTTCTCAGATTTTGATATCTTGGGAATCCCACATTCCAATTGAAATCAGAAAGACCATGTAACTGAAGTATCTCCCTACAGAGAACAATTAATCTACAAATACTTTTTAAAGACCATAAAGGTCACTCTTCAGTAGATTTCTTAATGTCTCGGTGAATAAATTGATCTCTTGGTCCTTTAGAGGACATAGTTTGGGGTAATCAAGTGTCTTAAACCTGATAATTCTACTCAAAATTTTTATTGCTCTATATTCTTGAATTTTTTTCATTATATTATAATTAGGAATTTCTGGCATATCAAATTTAGTTTTTGTGGCCAACTACTGATCCAAATGTGTCAACTAATCAAGAAGAGTGTTTATAAACACTCCCATCTGCTTGACCTAGCACACTGAATGCAGAATATCTGGCACATGCACTCAATACTCAAATTTAACCCAAACTAAAATTATGTTTAACCCTAATTTTCTACAGTTTTCAAATTCATCCATATATATATTTCTCTTGATTTTTTTCTAAATTATAAAATTTAAAACAATTTTATAGTCCTTACATGTAAATCTTCTGTTTCCAGGCTTGACTTTGTAGTAAATACCAACATCATTTTTCACAGATCTAGAAAATAATTCTATGCCTCATTTGGAACCAGAAAAGAGCCTGAATAGTCAAAGCAACCTTAAGCAAAAGGAACAAATCTGGAGGCAACACTTTACCAGACTTCAAGCCATACTATAAGGCTATAGTAACCAAAACAGCATGGTACTGGCACAAAAATAGAGACACAGACCAACAAAACAGAACAGAGAACCCAGATATAAAAGCATTCACATATAGCCATCTGATCTTTGACAAAGTAGACAACAATATACACTGGGGAAAAGAATTCTTATTCAGTAAATGGTGCTGGGATAACTGGATAGCCACACGTAGAAGACCGAAACAGGATCCACACCTTTCACCTCTCACAAAAATCAATTCACAGTGGATAACAGGTTTAAACCTAAGGCATGAAACTATAGGAATTCTAGAAGAAAATGTTGGAAAAACCCTTATAGACATTGGCCTAGGCAAAGAATTTATGAAAAAGACCCCAAAGGCAATCACAGCAACAACAAAAATAAATAAATGGGACCTGATCAAACTAAAAGGCTTTTGCCCAGCCAAGGAAACTATCATGAGAGCAAACAGACAACCTACAGAATGGGAGAAAATATTCACTTGTTACACATCCAATAAAGGGCTGACACCTAGAATTTATATAGAACTCAGGAAAATCAGCAAGACAAAATCAAACAACCCTATCAAAAAGTGGGCAAAGGACATGAACACAATCTTTTCAAAAGAAAACAGACTAATGGCCAACAAACATATAAAAAAATGCTCAACATCTCTAATCATCAGGGAAATGCAAATCAAAACCAAAAGGAGATATCACTTAACTCCAGTGAGAATGGCCTTTATCAAAAAGTCCCCAAACAATAAATGTTGGTGTGCATGCGGAGAGATAGGAACACTCATACACTGCTGGAGGGACTGCAAACTAGTACAACCTCTATGGAAAGCAATATAGAGATATCTCAAAGAGCTACAAGTAGAATTACCATTTGATCCAGCAATCCCATTACTGGGCATCTATCCAAAGGAGAAAAAGACATTCTGTAAAAAGTAAATCTGTACGCAAATGTTTATAGCAGCACAATTCACAATTTCAAAGATGTGGAAACAACCTATTGCCCAGCAATACATGAGTGGTTTAATAAAATGTGGTATATGTATACCATGGAGTTCTACTCAGCCACAAAAAAACAATGGTGATCTAGCACCGCTTGTATTATCCTGGATAGAGCTGGAGCCCATTCTACTAAGTGAAGTATCACAAGAATGGAAAAACAAGCACCACATGTACTCACCACCAAATTGGTATTAACTGATCAACACTTCAGTGCACATATAGTAATAACCTTCATTGGGTGTCAAGCAGACGGGAGAGAGGAGGAGGGGATGGCTATATACACACCTAATGGGTGTGGTGTGCACTGCCTGGAGGATGGACACGCTTGAAGCTGTGGTTCAGGTGGGGCAAAGGCAATACATGTAACTTAAACACTTGTACCCCTGTAATATGCTGAAATAAAAAAAATTAAAAAAAAAGAAATTTTCTGAATGGCTTATGTGTGAAAATAACAGAACTGGGACCCAAGTTTTCATAAGGTATTTTAAACTTTAAATCCCTTATGGCTTTTAAGGACAATTGCTAAACAAATATTTTTAAAAGATATTGAATATTTTGAAATATTTAGTAAAGTTTTAGTTCATATCTATTTCTATTGTTGTCCTCATCATTATCTGTTTTGTCTGCTTCCTTTTGTTTTCTATATAACAAAACAATTGAAGTTAAAATGCAGATGAACACAGTTACACATTTCTCCCAAACATTGATTCACAATATTGATTATATTTCAGTCTTCATACACTAAGGAATTAAAAAGTAGAAAAGGAGTTTTGTTTTGTTTTTCTTGTATTCCCAGTTTTCTTGCATGATGGATACAGTGTCATCCTTTATCGATTAATGAAGGCCTTAACAAGAATTCATATTATGCTTTGTTAATGTGTAGTTTAAATATTCAGTGTGAAGTTATGTGTTACATGTCTTTAAGTTATTTACCGAACGTTGTTTATGTTATCAGAATGAAGTCTGTTTTCTGCATATTATAACACACAAACTAGTCCAAAGGAAAAAATGTTCGATATAGACACCTCTGTTAAAAAGGTAATTTTCAGAAGTAGCATGAATTAATGACTAGATACTTTTAAACAGGATTCTATATTTTTCTACTGGGACCTTCTTAACACACATGGTATGGTCTTTATAATAACAATAATATCTGAAAAATGTCTCCAGAACTTAGGCATGAAAGAAGAGTCAATACACTGACAAATAAAGGAAATAAAGTGATATGAAACAACTTCTAAATCATTTATGAAACTCCTTGTTTATTCTTTTTTATAATTAGAAAACTGGACATTATCATCAATAGTTTGAAATCAATGGAAAGACATTGCCCATGAATAGGTTAACTAAAAGAAATTTTAGCTGTAAGCATTACTAGTGGTCCTTAATTTTCTCTCTATATACATTACATTAAAATACATTAAATTAGACAAGTATTCGTGTTGAGAAAACAGCTGCCCAAGTAAGATTAAAACATGACATGCAAGAATTATTTATAATCAAACTTTAAAATTACATTTACCTCTCTTGAACCTTTGCATTACGTTTTTGTTCTTCAATACTGCAGGTACTAATTCTGTTTTTTTCATAAAAAGTAATTATAACTTGTGTATTTTTTAATCAAGAAATGGTTATTGTATATCTTTTTCTTTTTAACTATGCCAACTAGATATCATCTGGTGACTTCATTGTCCTTCATGTTTAGGTAGCATTGACTCAAAGCTTCAAATTCATTCCATGTGGAGGTCCAAATCTATCCTCAAGATTTCTGCAGATGTTCTGATATATTCGTTGTCTTGCTTCCTTTCGTCTCTGCATTTATTATACGAATATATGGATTTGGTAGATGAATTTGAGCTGCACATAATCTCTATTCAAGAGATCCCCTGTTTCCTTCATAAATCATGGTCCATCTCCTTTCCCCATACTCAAAAGAAAGCTACTAAATTGGCCATTAGGACAGAGAGACTTCTTCCCCTGTAGACAGGAAAGGACATGTAGGTAAAACATAAATTCTGTCGGTCTGTTATCACAGGCTGCAAAGGTTAAATCACTCAGAGTTGCCCAGCTTGGTCTGCAGGCTTACCCAGGATTCTCAGAAAAGTAGTAGTGGACTGACATTGTTGATTAGATTAGGGGTTTTCAAAGCTCACTGAGACTTTGAGTATGCTTTAAAATAGTACCATATCCTCCATTTAGATCAGAGCTGCCCAAATTTTAATATGTATGGAAATCTTTGGGGATCTTGTCAAAATGTAGATTCTGATACAGCAGGTATTGGATGAGAGCGCTGCATTGCTAACAAGCTCCCAGGTGATGCTGACCCAGGCTGTAGACTACACTGTGTAGAAGTCTTCAATAAAAGCAAGATGAGTATGAATATTAGGCAGATAGTAGAGCTCTCCATATGGGTTTAGAGCTTACTTTATTATAGTTTAAAATTTTGTTCTTTATGCATTTTCTTTTCAGATTATTAATGCTTTTTAAACTTTATTTTGAGATAATTATAATAGATACACAGGGGGTTGCAAAGGTAGGACAAAGGGAACCCATGTACCTACCACTCAGTTTCTTCCAATGGCTTAACTTACATAATTATAATACAAAATGGAAACCAGAAACTCGACGTTGGTACCATGTGTATGCATAGGTATGTGTCATCTTAGCACAGGTGCAGAATCGCATGATCATGATACAGAACTATTTCATCACCACAAAGACTTTGGTGTTACCACTTTATAGTTACACACACCCGCTCCTCAGTATCCCTAACCCCTGAAAGCCACTAATCTGTTACCTATCTCTGTAATTTTGTCATTTAAAGAATGTTATATAAATGAATTCTTTCAATATGTAACTTTTTAGGATTGGATTTCTTCATTCAAGGTAATTCACTGGAGATTCATAGCATGCATGTACTACAGTTTTTTGTTTTGTGTTTGTTTTTAGCTGTTCATCTATTGAATGATAATTTTGGTTATTTCTAGTTTGGGCTGTTGCAGATAAAGCTGCTATGTATAATTACGTACAAGTTTTTGTCTGGACATAAGTTTTCCTTTCTCTGAGACAATGTACAAGAGTGCAATTGTCCAGTCATATGGTAAGTGTATATTCAGTTTATTTTACAAACTCCTAAGCTGTTTTCCAGAGTGGCTATATCATTTTAAATTCCCATCAGCAATGTGCAAGTAATTTATTTTCTCAGCTTTCTCAACAGCATTTCAGTGTGTCACAATTTTTTCAGTTCTATAGCTGTGTACTGATATCTTAAATAGCCTCAATTTTCATTCCCCTAATGACAATGTTTAACATCTTTTCATGTGTTTATTTGCCATCTGTATATTTTCTTAGGAGAAATATGTCTCCATGTCTTTTGTTCATGTTTTAATTGGATCAATCGGTTGGGGTTTTATTGTAGTTGAATGCTGAGTGTTCTTTATATATTCTACACCCTAGTCCTTTATTAGATAAGGGTTTGCAAGTAAGTTTTCTCCAGTCTGTAGCTTGTCTTTTCATCATATTAATGTATTTGACAACATTTTAAAATTTGAATTAAGTCCTACTTACTGGCTTTGGTGTCAGGGTAATACTGGCCTTGTAAAATGAACTTTCAAGTATTCTCTCCTGTTCAGTTTTTTTGAGGTTTGAGGTTGAGGTTGAGGTTTTTGAGTTTGAGGATTATTAGTTTTTCTTTAAATGCTTTGTAGAATTCAGCCGTGAAGCCTTTCAGTCTTGGCTTCTCTTTGAAGGGAGACTGTTTTTATTACTGATTTAATTTCCTTACTAGTTATTGGTCTGTTCATGTTTTCTGTTTTTTCATGATTCAATCTTCATAGGTTATATGTTTCTTGGAATTCATTCATTTCTTCTAGGTTATCTAATTTGTTGGTGTGTAATTGTTCATAGTACTCTTAGGATTCTTTGTATTTCGGTGGCATCATTTGTAAGGTCTCCTCTTTCATTTATAATTTTATTTATTTGAGTGTTCTTTCTTTTTTCTTAGTCTAGCTAAAGATTTTTCTATTTTATCTTTTAAAAACAACTTAGTTTCATTGATCTTTTCTATTTTTTCTAGTCCCTATTTTATTTATTTCTGCTTTGATATTTATTACTTCCTTTTTTTCTGCTGACTTTGGGCTTAGTTTGTTCTTTATTGTTAGTTCCTTAAAGTGTAGGGTTAGTTATTTATCTAAGATTTTTTTTTTCATAATGTGGACATTTATCACTAGAAACGTCCCTCTTAGAACTACTTTTGTTGCACCCTTAAGTATTTCATTTTTAAAGAAGTTTTAAGCGGTATTGCATTTTTAATTTCCACATGTTATTTGCTGGTATATAGAAATATATTAACTATTTTATGTTTGTTTTTTATTTTTTTTTTTGGTTTCTGTGACCTTGCTAAACTCACTTTCTAGTTTTGAGTTTTTTATAGATCCCTAAGGTTTTTCTATGTTAAAAATATAATTATTGAAACATAGAATAATTTTGTTTCTTCTTTTCCAGCTGCATGCCTTTTGTTTCCTTTTTTGCTTGTTTGTTTAGTGATATTTTTGAATTATTGCCACAGCTAGAATTTCAAATACTATGCTGAATAGCAGAGGTGAGAGTAGACAATTCTGCCTCATTCCTGATATTACAAGCAAAACAATCAGTCTTTTACCGAGTAAGATGTTAGCTCTAGGGTGTTGTAGATTTTCTTTATCAGGTTGAGGAAGTTACCCCATATTCCTAGTTTCTAAGATATTTTATCAGAAATGGGTATTACATTTTGTTGGGCACTTTTTTCTGCATAAATTAATATGATCATATAATTTGCCTTCTTTAGTCTGTTATTATTATTGGTGGGCTAGATTAGCTGATTTTCAAATATTAAAACAGCCTTACATGACCTTGATCATAATGTATACTTCTTTACAAATATTTTCCAAATCTATTTGCTACGATTTTGTTTAAAAATCTTTAGACTATATTAATAGTGGATTTTGGTCTCTGGTTTTATCTCTTTCTTACTTTTTCTTTTTGTACTGCCTTTATCTGGCTTTTGTATCAGAGTAATACTGGCTTCATAGAATAAGTTGGGTGGTGTACCCTCTATTTCTTTTTTTCTGAAGGCGAATCTGAGAATTGATGTTAATTCTTCTTTAAACATTTGATAGAATTTTCCAGAAAGCATGACAGCTTCTTTTTCTAGAAATGTCAAAGTATAAATTCAATTTCTTTAATAGTTATAGGGCTATGCAAATTATTTATTTCATATTTAATGTGTGATGAAGTGGTTTGTACCATTTGAGTAATTAGTCCATTTCATCTAAGTTGTCAAATTTAGGTGTTTAGCATTGTTTGTGGTATTCCTTTTTGTCCTTCTGATGTTTGCAGGATCTTTAATTGAGTCCTCTGTTAGTTCAACTCTGGGACCTCACCCTCTGGCAGACCAAAGACCACATCAACCATGTGCAATTTGGGTAATTGTTTTGGCTCCTTACCTACAATCGAAAAAGAAAAGAAAAATAAGTTAATTCTCTGCTTTCCTTTCTACAAATGCTTTATCAAATTACAGAGTTTGAGGGGCTGATACATGAAAGTTCATAGAACTATTACCACTTTTCATGAGCACTTTTCTTCTAAGAAACAGATCTTTCTCCCTGACAACTTCAGCTCTTTCCTCCTTCTGAGTTCGATTGGCAGATTTAACTTCAGTCTCTTTGGTTTTCCTTAAAGCCTTTTCTCCACTTTAATACAATGAAAAATTTATATTACTACATTTATCCATTTATTAATTTTAAAAGTAATTTCTTCAGTGAAGGAAAATACATATTGTTGAGGATATGAACATGAAAATTGGTTTCAAGATGCTTTTACGTTACGAATGAGAAAGAAGAAGACAATTTGCACAATCATAGAAACGTGATATATCAGGCAGTTTTTGATTAGAATAAAACATCCGAAAATAGTGCTTCTCAAACTTTAGTGCGGGTATATGGTAAGGCAGTCAAAGTGCCACAGTTTGAGTAGCTTGGGCCTAGGTGATTTCAATTGAATAAATCATTCTTAGTCAATCTATGCTAATAGTCTTTTTGATACATGACTACGTAAATAACAATCCTTAAACATAATGTAAAACCAGTAAAACAAAAACCTGGGAAAAAAGAGCACTATGTGTAAAAAATGGATAAATATTAATTTATATTTATTTAAATTCATCACCAGTAATATTCCTTTTATTTTGATTTTCTATTTGTCCATGCAACTTGAATTGAGAAATCATGGTTTTGTCTACCCCAATGTGTCTGTGAGAAAATAATCAAAGTAACTGTTTCAGTAGTACTCTTTTCCTCAAAAACTTTCTGTGATATATTTTGTTTAAAATTTAAAACACATAGATATAGATATAATCTGATTTATCTTAAATACTTCATGTGCATTAAAAAAGGACTTCAGATAATTTGGTAAAAGATAAATTACTGAAATTCATTCTTTAGGCTATTCAAACATTCATATTCTTACTTGTCTAAAAACCTATTACTTTTTAGATCATTTATCATTATTTTAATCATTTCTGTAATTCTCTTCTTAATATTTAATTGCCTTATAAAACTATAACTCATTATCTGTGTAAAGTTCAAAAAATAACAGTAAACTGCAGATTTCCTAATGGCACTACAGCATTAATTATACTTCAGAAATGACCAGGTCACATAGATACACTGATAAAACACATAGAATATATCTTTGTAGTATATTGTTCTAAAGTAGAAAATTGCTTTTTATATTAATTAGCTCTGTATCTTGCTAAAAATAAAGACAACTTCTTAAGAAACAAAATATCTAAAGTTATTTTCAAGATTCCAACATCGTAAGAATCTAACTTCTAAGAAGAAACTGAAATTACTGCCCCACCCCAAATTCTTGCATGGCATCTAATAGTCAGGTGGCTTTTGCCCTTAAAAGTTTAATTTGCATTGCTATTGTACTAGCTGCTTTGGATACCAACCAGGCAGCAAACATTTACTAATCTTTTACCTCTACTCAAAATACCCTCCCAGGTGGTAAATTTATAAAATGTAGTTATACAGTAATAAAGGTTTAAATACAGATACTTACTCAGATCATTCACTTTGGAAAACCACCCATTAATTTTATTTTTGGGGTTTTTTAAATTAATTTCAAAATATTAAGGGGGGTACAAATGTTTTTGTTACATGGAGAGCTTTTATAACATTTAAGTCAGGGCTATCAGTGTGCCCATCACTCAAATAGTGTTCATTGTACCTCTCAGGTGGGTTTTTACTCCTCTCTCATCCATATGTCCACTCTTCTTGATTTCCAGTCACTTTTATTCTCTCTGTGCCCCACGTATGCCCATCAATTAATTCCAAATTGTTAGAGAGAATGTGTGGTGTTTGTTTTCCCATTCTTGAGATACTTCATTTAGGATAATGTTCAGCAGTTCCATTAAACTGCTGCAAAAGACATTAATCCATTTCTTTCTGTGGCTAAGTAGTACTCCATGGTATGCGTATACGACATTTTGTTTATCCACTCATGAATTGATGGGCACTTGGGTTGATTCTATATCTTTGCAATTGTGAACTGTACTGCAATAAACGTTGAAGTGCAGGTGTCTTTTTGAAAAAAAAATGAATTTTTTTCCTTTGGGTAGATACGTAGATACCAAGAGGTGGGATTGCTGGGTCAAATGGCAGGTCTACTTTTCATTCTTTGAGGAATCTCCATACTGTTTTCCATAGAGGTTGTACTAATTTGCAGTCCCACCAACAGTGTATAAACATTCCTTTCTCTCTGCATCCATGCCAGCATCATTGTTTTTGGAGTTTTTGATCTGGATAATTATTAAACCTTCTAGTCCTCAGTTAACTTTTCTGGAAAATTACTTAGTAATATATAACAGAACTTCTATTTCTGTGATTAATTATGAACTATCAAGTAAAATATTTATTTTTAAAACGTATATTTATTAATATATATACCAAAAATTATCATTCAAAACTTTTCCTAGAAGATACTCATGCCTATTGCTAGCTAGCGCCCTCTAAGATGTGAAATAAAAAATAAGTAAATTCTAATATTTATAAACTATGAATAAAAAATATTTTGAACCAATTATAATGTGGTATCTTATACCTATTATATTGTCAAAATGAAACATAAAGACTTTAATATTGAATTTACTCTCAATAATACCTAAGTTGTTTTTTCTCTGTGATAACTATTCTATTGCTTTATCTCAGGATTTTTTCACTCTCTGCAAAAATTCCTACCTCTTTATGAAGTCTAGAAATATTGATTCTTTCATTTTAATTGAGTAGATTTAAATTCCTATTATTTTAGATACATTGTTTTCACTTCCTTTAAAAAGCAGATACAGTGGTTGCCACTGCAAAAAAAAACTTTGGTCAAATGAACAAAAACTACAGGAAAATAGCAAAAAGAACCAGCAGCTTTTCACATTTAAATATACTCTTTATTCCACACATTGAAATGGCATCTCATTTTTTAGTGAGTCCCAGAACAGCAGGCATATACAACTCCATCAAAGCACATGAATCAATAGACTAAACAAGTTACACTGTAGCAGTTTATACATCAAAAGCACTTGTGTATTTCTGTAAGCAATATCATCAAAATCAATATATCCCCCAATCTACAGCTATTCCCCAAACTACTCTTTCATACTACATATTCAAACAGCTGTAAACAAATTAATAAATTGCTCTGGACTTTTGTTTTCTCTTCTCCTGAATTTTAATTGATTCATATCACTGGAAAATCCATGCAGGCTTGTTATCTTGGCTTTTTTCCCTTTTCTGGCATGAAGAGGAATGCAGTGAAAAAGAGCTTCAAGCTCACACTTCACTAACCGCTCGTAGTTTTGATGTCGAACTTAAGCATTCTTCTGTTAACCATTTAGTATGTAATTTTCTTCTATCATTGAAACTCAAAGCAAAAGAGTTTTCTTATCCAGATCATAGTGATGAGTCCTGCAACACCAGTGAAGCACAAAATGTACAGATGCCTTTAGAAGACATCCAATCTATGCCAGCTAATAAACTAGCGATTTCAATAACTTACATCTGCAAGAGCTAGAATCTTCAAGAACAGTTAATTACTAAATCTCTTACATGCGTGTTTTATTAAGGTAATTATCCTACTGAATTCCTTCTTCTTTTGCATTTCTTTCTTTCTTTTTTTGGTGGCGTGTTTTGTATTCTTACATTGAAATAGTATTATTTAAATTTGGAATGTTAGACAAGAGAATAAACTTCCATGAACACGAAACTTAACAGTATTTAATATCTTGTTGTTAAAAATAATTAAGTCAATTTCAGATGAGGCTTGTGTTAGGTACAATCCTAGATATAGGACCGTAGATATTCTATGGTGCTATGTAGACATGCAAGACAACATAAAGGAATTTAGATGCGATGATGCGACATAGCTATTAACCTGGCCATGTTATGTGACTGATACCAGCCACAGGTGGTTCAACTGTTAATTGCTAATAGTGATACATTCCTCTTATGGTTATTTTCAAGGTTAAAGATGAAACGTTTTAAAGTGTTGAGCTTGGTATTCAATAAAGTACTTTTCTATACACTCCACGCATTTATTTACTCTGGTAATTGAAAGAGCAGTAGTTCCTTTGTAAGTATCCAGTGGACAGGAATCCCAGGAAAATTTTCAGACAGGGTCACATAATGTTCTTCTAAAACAGCTTTAGTCATTTCTCTACTTGTAATAGATTAGAACTATTAATACAATACAGCTCGTGTCTCATGACAAGAGTGCAAGTGCAAATACTGATTTGGTTATGACCTCAATAATCTCTCCTTGGATTTTACATTTGGGAGAGAATTTCAGGATTGTAAATATATGATCCAGATACTCAAAGAAAATATAAATAACTACACCTCCATTTAAAAAATCATCAATATGATTTAAAGGCAACTCCTACAGGTTGCCAGAGTTCAGCCTTACAGTTCCCATGAGCTCCTAGAGAGCTCTCTCCAGTCCTCGCATGTAGACCGGTAGCCACTGAGCCAAGAGTGGTGCTTCGTGTCTGAGATGCCAGCTGGAGAAAGTTCTGTGTTTTCAAGGGCTCAAGAGAGTCCATTGGATAAACCAGGCATTTGCCCAGATAAACCAGGATAATCTCCGTATTTTAAGGTCGGCCTCTTACATCTTTAAAGTCATTTTTGCTATGCAGCATATTGGCAGGTTCTGGGTACTAGGATGTGAGCGTCTCTGTGTCTATTCGGCCTGTCTCATAACCATGTTTCAAAGTGGCTTTAAATCTTCCACTGTGTTACCGCAATGATGTTTTTCCGTTGTATCAGTTTATCAGACATTGTTCAAATCTAGACCCTGGCTTTCGTCAGCTGGGTGAACACGGAGGCTCTGGCTTGCTTCTCTGAGCCTCGGCTTCTTTCGTCGGACACGGCATGTAGACAGACCTCTTGCTGCGGAGAGCAGCTGACGGGAATAAAGGAGGAAGCATATTTGCCCTCCCGCAGCTCCTGCCATACAGTAGGGGTCTGCAAAGTGTTCTCGCCTTTCCTTCACCGTTTCCCGGGGCAGCCGTCTGCAGGACAGTTCCCTGGGTGGCACTGGGCCCACCGAGTTCTTCCCGTCTCACTTGTGCTCTCAAGAATAACTGTAGAATGTGCTGGGAATGCGACGTCTTGAGACAAGAAGGAACCGGCCAGAAGAGCCCGGGCTGCGTTCCCGTCCCTGCTGGAACAGGCTCCTACGACACCAGCCCAGCGACTCTCATCTGTCTGGAGGACAGAACACGCGGCGGCTGCTTTACAAGGTCGCTCACGGCGCAGCAAGTGGGGCAGGTACGGGCAAGACGGCATCTGCCCGGGCGGCTTTCCTGAGCCTTGCGGGACTGGCTCACCGTGAACCCAAGTCCTCTGTTATCCCTCGCTGCTCTCTCTGAGCAATAAACCCGCTTCGTGTGGCGCGTGTGAGTTGGCAGAGTTCAAGGTGCACTGGGCAGAGGCGTTTAGAGTCCGGCAGCTGGTGCGGAGAACCTGCTGTGCACCGCTGTCTGTACCTTCTCTGGTTCTAGAGTGATAAACCCTTGTTATATTCACAGATCTGCAAAGTAGGTACTATTTCTGCCCACTTTTGAGGGTCATCCCGCTAACAAAGAGCGGAGCAGAGGCCACCGACTCTAAAATTCACGCTATTAAACCACAAAGTGTCTCACTGCCTTGAAATGGAGATCAGCTGAGGGGTTTGACTCACCGTATAACTTTTTTGATTTCCACAAGTGCATCCTACATGCTTCTCAAATGTAGGAAAAATATGGTATTTCTCAGCCTGGAGCTGTCTGGAAACTGGACAATAACTTTGCCTATGACCACTGTCTTCCACTGTCCTCTAGGACACTACACACTCATACATCAATGACTCCAAAATAAGCACCTCATTCCTTTTTCTCTCTCCTGAGTTCTAGAACCATATGGCTAATTTTTATATCAGTTCATTCACTTATTTACACGACAGGTATTATTCAGTATCTACTGTGTGCCAGGCCTTGCACTGAGCCCCATGTGCCCTCTCATATTTTCTGCCCTTGTCTGCCCTGTTCTGAGCTCTAGGTGGCTGCCCCATGTGGACTGATGTTCTGTGTTTCCAGTGAGCTGACTTTCTACTGGGGTTTAGCTAAGAGTGGTCCCTGGCAGGACACTGGAGGATGAGGGAAGTGAGGTTATGACATTTTACAGTTTCCTCCCACTTTGGTACCATTTTTAGCCCCCTCGGTCTGTAACTACAGCACTAATGGGCAGCCCTGCCCCACTCCTTGAGCTCAGGTCTGCGGCTGGCAGTCAGTAAGCTGCTGCTGCTTCTCTACCCCTGGCACTGCTCGCTTCACACCCAAGTCCGCAGAACGGTCTGCAGGAAGGTAGCCACGGCCTTGCACTCCTGCTGTACCCACTGAGACATGGAGGAGTGAAAGACAGGACCGACCAAGGGATAAATGTGTCTCCCGCCAAGTGGCCCTCGCTTCCTGACCCCAGGACGTTGCTCTCCATCCTCTTTCCCTTAGCATTTTAATATGGGCGCAGGTTAGTAAAGCCTCCCCGATTCAGCAGAAATCCATCCGCGGAGGAGAGGTGCATCTCCTCTTATAAAGGACAATGCAGAATTATGAGCAGTCTCCCCTTAGCTATGGACAGAGGAACCAACCGGTATTTCCTGGAACCGGGAACTGGTTCCATGTGGACTGGAACCAGGATTTGACTGTTTCATCACTAACCTCCTTTTCTCT
>RJWJ010030978.1:0-19491 GCA_004363605.1 Indri indri | reverse complement strand
CAGGCATGCACCACCATGCCCGGCTAATTTTTTCTATATATGTTTTTAGCTGTCCAATTCATTTCTTTCTATTTTTGGTAGAGACGGGGTCTCGCTCTTGCTCAGGTTGGTCTCGAACTCCTGAGCTCAGAACGATCCGCCCGGCTCGGCCTCCCAGAGTGCTAGGATTACAGGCGTGAGCCACCGCGCCCGGCCTCAATTGTTTCTTTTTTCTATTTTTTGAGACTGGGTCTCGCCATGTTGCCCAGGCTGGTCACAAACTCCTGGGTGAAAGGGGCGGCTTTGCTGAAATAACAGGAAGATATCTAACCCCCCAATGTTCTAATAACAGCTAAAGATCAGTCTTGAGCTCCCCTACTCTTTCTCTCCCTAGCTGGGCGACATCCTGCAGGGTCCCATTTTCACAGACACCAGCGAGGAGCCCGACAGACAGAAAGGAGACAGAAACCTTTCTCGTCACATTCGCCTGCTCTATAGCCTCCAGGAGGTCCTGAGAAGCCCCAGGATGGACAGCAGGGGAGCAACTCCAGGCTTCAGTTTCCTGCCCCAAACCATATCTCAGGGGCAAAAGCACAGCCCCTGGGATAAGCCTGACTACATTTCAGAGATAACCAAGTCTCCAGGAGCAGGGAAAACGAGAAAGAGGGACAACCAGACATCTCGCAGCAGCTGCCTCTGTTTCAACTGACGACATTCACTAATTTTTTCCTTTCTCTTTGTCCCCATAAAATCAGCAAGCCACTTGGCTTCAGTGCTGGCTCCCTCTTCTCTGTTTTTGGGATGCCACGCCGTCCCCCTGCTCTCGCTCTCTTTCCTCTGTCTCTCTCTCTCTCAATCTCTCTCTTCCTAAGAAGACAAAATAAACTTTTTAACTTTTATATATCTTCATCTCTGCATGAGAAATCTTTCTCCACCCGCACCGTGAGCACCTACTACTAGGCTGTCCGCCCTGACACTGGGGCCAAGTGGTCTTCCCAGTAGCTGGGACTACAGGTGTGTACCACTGTGCCCAGCTTCAGCTGAGTTTTCCAGGCCAGGCTGGCTGCTGGGCATTCTGCCAGCCCAGGGAAGAGCCAGCTCCGAGGGAGCAGGGACCTCAACACTCCCAACCCGTCCCAGACTCCTTCTCGGCCTGCTCAAACTCCTCCTGGAGCTTACTCCAGGCGCGCACAGGTGGAGGGGTAGGAGGACTGGGGGTTTGAGGGGCGGGGGCACTGAAACAGGTCCCCAGTGAGAGAGTGGAGGTCCCCGATTTCCCTCCCAAAGAGACTGGTTTATGTGGGGTAGCTAGGGAGTGACCTGGGTCCTGAAGGCTCAGGTTCCCTATTCCCTGCTGTAAGAAATCAGGGTTGTCTCTCTCCTGCAGTCAGGGCCAGGGACATAGAGGCATCTTCTAAGAATCCCCCACCTGATTTTCTCAGCTGCAGCAGGGCACCCGGGCCCCACCCCCTGCTGGATGGAGCTTCGTGGGAGCCTAGGACCACCAGGACCACCCTTCCCAGCAGTCCCTCTGCCCTCCTTCCTCAGAAACTTTGGCTAAGATGGGAAATGCAGCGGGGAGTGTGCAGGGGGTAGGGACAATGACACAGAGTCCACCACCCCCTCCCATAGCTGCCCCTGGGGTTGTCCGTCCTTTCCCGGAGGGAGGGCCCTCCGAATTCGTGGTGGGCAATGTGCCGGCAAGCCCCCTCCTTACCCATGCTGCTGGCTGGTATGGTCTGGTCCGGATGGGTTTGCTAGGAGCAGGCAGACGGGACGAGAGAGCTGTGCTGGTATCAGAACAGCTACGCTGGGGAAGGGTTAAAGGGAGGGAATTTATACAACCAATTGGGCGTGGGGCGGGGCAGGGGGAGGTTCCGGGCTGCAGCCCAGGGCAAACTACTCAGGGCAGCTGGCCAGGAGGCTCTCAAGGGCCCTGGGTGGCTGGTGTTTGAATTATGGGGTATGCGTGTGTGTGCGCCTGTGTGTATGTGTGTGCGAGCCTGTGCTGTTTAGTGGGTGCCTGGGTATGCATGGGATTCTCTGGGTATGTGCGTGTTCCTGTATACCTATGTGCTGCCCATGTGTGTGCCTTTATGTGTGTGCCTGTAGGAGTGTGTACCTGTGCCTGTGTGCGAGTTTGTACCTGTGTGAGTGTGCCTGTGAGTGTGCTCATGTGCTTGTGTGTGTGTGTGTGTGTGTGTGTGTGTGCCTATGTCTGGAATTGTGTACGTTTGCGTGTGCCTATGTGAACATGTGCCTGCCAGAGTATTTACACCTGTGAAGCGTGTGCGTGTGCGTGTGTGCCTGTGTTTGTTCGGTGTGTGCCTGTGCGGGTGAGTGCGTGTTTGTGTAGGCATGTGCATGCACCCGTTCTGGGCCTCCGCATACTCATAGATGTCTCTGGCATTTAAGGGTACCCAGGGCTGTAGGCCCATCTTTTCCTACCTCCACAGGCAGGGTCAGCTTTCCCCTAAGATTATTTTCTTATTCCAGACACCCGTGCTCCAAAAGGCACAGTCCTACTCACCCAAGGACTCCCCACCCGTGTCTTCCTGCCACAGCCGCCCTGGGACAACCAGGTTGAATAGTGTGTCCAGATGCCACTTTCCCCGGCTTCGTTCATTCCCCTCGAGCTGTGAAGCGGAAGGGACACCGGCGGCGCCCATTATTGCTCTCCATCACCCTCCTAAGCCTCAGGAGGTGAAAGTGGAGGGCCTCCGCCTCATCTCCCAGCCTGTATCTCAACAGCTCCTAGGGTGGCAGGGCCCAGAGCAGCCCAACATGCTGCTGGCCTGTGATAAGTCATAAAACTCTCAGGGTCTCTATCTGCTGGGAGGGAATCCTCCAGCTGGAGGATTCGATGACTCTCCAGGGCTTCTGCGCCTGCTAATATAACATCCCTGGGACACACCATGGCCTCCAGGTAAATGCTTAACTGCTTGCTGAAGAGCTTGAAGCAGGGTTATTCAAAGCAGAGTTGGGGGTGGATCCCATTAACTCCCCCTGGAACTGCCCTCGCCCTGAGAAGCCACTGCAAAGCCAGTATTTAAAGGGCTGGGTAAGTGAGAGGTCAGTGAGACCCACCCAAGTTTGTCTCATCTTAAAGACAAGGGTCCCCCTCTTTCCTCAGATTTGACTTTTTGCCTAGAGAAATTCCTTCCCTGCTCTTCTAGGAACCTGCTGTCTGTGTCTGCAGAAGCCATTTTCATCTCCTTGGATGAAGTTTTTACTGGCCAGGAAAAAAGATGAAGTTTGGGCTCGAGATCGCCAGTGGAAAGAGCTAGGAGGTTTCCAAACCAGAGTGGAGGGAAGGGGAGCAGAACCGGGCCCCGGTGCAAAGGGAATCTGTCCTCCTGGTTCCCATCAGCGAGGGTGTCATGCGTCCATCACGGAAGACCTTCTGTGGCTGCCAGGGCAGGAGTCTTCTTTTATTCCCAATGTCACTCAACCCTCTTGGCTCTGTCCTATGTCTGTCATTCTCATCATTGCACCACCAACCCGCCAGGCATCAGAGTAATCCTCCCCGAAGGCTGCCACCTTGCCTTTGCCAGCTGCCTTGCGCCCTGGCTACCTCCGCTCACCCTCCTGCCTCCATCCTCCTGCCCCTCCTTCTCCTCCTGAGGTCTCCACCTCCAACCTCCTTTCTACTCTCCTGCTTTTTGGCTCGAGGTAGCCCATCACCCAAAGAAACTCTCTCCCTCTTATCGAAAGTTCTTGGCCTGGTGCAGTGGCTCACGCCTGTAATCCCAGCACTTTGGGAGACCGAGGCAGGAGGATTACTGGAGGAGCAGGAGTTCGAGACCAGCCTGAGCAAGAGTGAGACCTGTTTCTACAAAAAAATAGAAAAATTAGCTGGGCATGGTGGCTTGGCCTGTAGGCAGGAGAATGCTTGAACCCAGGAGACTGAGGCTGCAGTGAGCTGTGATGACACCACTGCACTCCAGCCTGGGCAACAGAGCAAAACCCTTTTTCAAAAAAAAAAAAGTTCTTGAGTCATTAACTCCAAAAAAGCTGCTATTGTGTTTGTTCCAGAGTCTGTAGTCGACTATAGTTCTTTCGTATCCCTGTACTCTAACCTGGCTGGTCTCTGCGGCTCCTCCAAGGCACCCCCAACCTCTGCCTGCAACTTTCTGCCTGAACCCTGCTCTACGGCCAGCAAGGTGGTTGGGGAAAGTTGTCCCAGTCTGGGCTGCAGATAGAGGTGGTCCAGGGAGAGGGGTCAGGCTGGTAAGAGAGAAGCGCCCCGTGGTATCTTTGCTTCTTCTGAACAGACAAAACCTGGGCTTCCACAGTAGGTGGGGAGAATTGCACCCCAATCAGCATCATTATCTCCTAAGCACTCCTGATTTTGCCTCTTAGGAGCTTAAGGGCTCCCTCTTCTGTCTGATCCGCCATCTCCAGCGGGAGGCCAACGAAAGCTTCACAGCAAGGGATGCTGGCTGGGGACAGCCCAGCTTCCTGCCCCTCATCTGAGCTCTGGGCAGATCCCCGGCAGAGGGTTGGACTTAGCTCCGCGCCTGCTAACCTTGGAAGGGAGGGCACTACCGCCACGCTGGGCACCCTCACCCCAAGGAGGCTGCACGGGAAGGCTGGGGTAGGTGGGGTGGATGTTCATTTCTGTTGTTTCAAGCCCAGAACTGCATAATATCGCAGGAGGTAGATTATTGAGCCGACAGTTGGAAAGTCGGGCGATTATGTAACCGCTGCTCCCCTGAACTTTGGCCCTGGCTTCCACAAACAGGAAGCGGATTCCAGGCTGGGCCATGAGCCACAGAGGGCGGGGAGGGAAGCCTCTGTTCTTTCTGTTTTTTTCTCACCTTTGGCCAGATGACTTTGGGCCTTTTTAAACAGGTCCCAAGACCACTGATGGATGAGATGGGGAAATGAGGAAAGATAGGCTAACCCAGCGAAGAGAAGGAAGGGGAGATGATAAAGTTGGAGTCTCTAAGAATAATTTAACATTAAAATAAAAGAAACTTGGTTTTCTAAACCAAAATGGAAGGGAAGCGACGAAAGTCCAATGAGAGGGAGTGACATTAGGGAAAGAGGAGAACTCACACGTATGAACCACTTAGTAGGCATCAGCCCTTGCCCGCACCAGCCCGTTTAACCTTGCGGGTGATGCCACCCCCATTTACTGATGAAGACACCGAGGCTCCGAGAGGGTCACAGGATTCCCATCTAGATCCACCGACTCCAGAGCTGTGGGGTTTTCCAGTCACTCCGCGCCGTTTTATGTTTGGGTTTGGTTTGTGGGGAGCGGGGAGTGGGAGGCAAAAGAACCTGAAGGCATGTGGAAGGCTGTGGGGCTTTGTTTCTTGGAAGTCCCAGGGCAGAGGGACTCTTTCTGGCACAAAGAAGCAGCTGTCTCCCTAACTGAGCTATGGGGTCTTCATTTTCGAGGTGGGGGAAGGACGAGACCCCCCTGTGCTGCGGAACGAAGACCGGGAGGGTATTCACCCCGTGCTAACCATGCTTTCCTTTGGAGAGAGCAATGAAAGGAGGGGGATGATTTTCCATTTGTACTTTATGTTCTATACTACTTTTGTATTTTTTAAAATAATAAGTACTAGTTTTGTAACCAAAAGTTCAAATAAAGGCATTAGAAGAAAAACCGTAAGGAGAAAGAAAGAAGGATGGAAGATGAAATACGATGCGGGTGAGGGCCGCAGAGAGAGCCTGTGCTGGGGAGAAGCACTGGCCCTGGTCCCCCCCGACCCTCGCTGTCTGCCATTCATTCATTCATTCATTCACTCATTCATTCTCATATCCCACAAACATTTCCGGAGCACCTGTTTTGAACCAGGTATGGTTGACAAAGTGGTGAACCAGGCAAAGTTGCTCTCTTCGCAGAGATGACTTTCCAGGGAGAGAGCCAATACTCGCCAAACATGCCAATAAACAAGATCATGTCAGACAAGTGCTATGAAGGTAGGGTAATGTAAGGGTGACTGCAACATTAGATGGGGTCGCCTGGTACGTACAGGCCCCGAGCTGTGTGCAAACAAACAGCATAAACGAACTAACACGAACCAAAAAACCCCAAATGTGCACAACATCCTTGTAGCTCATAAATGTAGTAGCCTGCGGAGGCCCTGAGGCAGGACTGGCTGGACAGGTTGAGGTTTTTACCACCTAAGCAGGGTTTCTGGGCCCTGTCCATTTCTCCTCGGATTAACAGACCAACTCCGCACCCTCAGAGGCGTGGAGGAGGCGTGAGTGGAGCAGCGTTTACTGAGGACCTGCTACCAGAGGGGACCGGCGCCAGGCCCGGCCTGCACACTGGCAGTCAGCTCAGGCATTGCTCTCGGCAAACCTGGAGAAGTACATGGACTTCTTCTTCCTCCTGCATTGAGGAAACAGAGCTTTCCCAGCTCACTAACTGCCACGACAACGAGTTCAAAGCCTGCTGCTCGGAGTAATAAAATATGGCTCAGAGAAGAGAAATACATTTTTTTTTTTAACTGCCCTATGCCAGGGCTGTCTATAAAGAGCGTGATTTGAGAGGCATTTGGAGGGCTCCCTCCCCCTGCAGATCCACTCAGGAATATCCTCCCTTCTGGCCTGCCACCAAAGCTTGAAGCAGTTTATTTATTTATGTTACTACAGAATGGACTCTTCTCACCTCTGGGCTGCAGGAATTGTCTCTGGGATAGTAGCACTTTAAGCAGCGCCACTCAGTATCTTTTTTTAAATAAGCTACAGACTTTACTTAGATGTCACCAATTTTTCCACTCACTGTACTTTTAAATTTGTTTTTTATTTTTATAGATTTAGGGAATACACATACGGTTTTATTACATGGATATAGCGCGTAGGGTGAAGTCTGGGCTTTTAGGGTAACCGTTACCCGAATTGTGCCCATTGTACTCATTAAGTAATTTTTCATCCCTCACCCGCCTCCCACCCTCCCACCCGCTCAGCCTCCAGAGCGGCCAGTGTCTATCATCCCATTCTCTGTGACCGTGTGTGCACGTTACTCAGCTCCCACTTCCAAGTGAGAATGGAATACTATTCAGCCATAAAAAAGAATGAAGCTGTGTCTTTTGCAGCAGCGTGGATGGAACTGGGGGCTGTTATCTTAAGTGAAATAACTCAGCAGCAGATGTCGGTTGTATCAGACCCAGGCTTCCCCGCGGGAGTGCTGGGGAGTGGCTCGCGGCCTAATGATGGCCGCGGAGACACTAAAGTGGAGGAAAGAAAGTGTTTAGAAAGCAACCATGTCTGGGCACGGTGGCTCACGCCTGTAATGCTAGCACTCTGGGAGGCTGAGGCGGGTGGATCGCTCAAGGTCAGGAGTTCGAGACCAGCTTGAGCAAGAGCGAGACCCCCGTCTCTACTGAAAATAGAAAGAAATTATCTGGACAACTAAAAAAATATATATATATATATTTAGAAAAAATTAGCCGGGCATGGTGGCGCATGCCTGTAGTTCAGCTACTCGGGAGGCTGAGGCAGGAGGATTGCTTGAGCCCAGGACTTTGAGGTTGCTGTGAGCTAGGCTGACGCCACTGCACTCTAGCCCGGGCAACAGAGCCAGACTCTGTCTCAAAAAAAAAAAAAAAAGCAACCGTAAGGATCTCATCTCCCCTCCTGACCCCTCCCAGGACCCGCGATGACAGGGCTGCTGGGAGGGACAGGGAAGAGTCGCAGTTGAGCCCCAGGCTGAGCCGAGGCTCTCGCGCTCTTCTGGTCTCCTGGAGCTGCCCCACCTGAGGAAACGGGCGGCGGACTGGCTGCAAGTGTGTATATCCAGCTTGCCCTTGCCCTTGACAATCAGTGACTTACACAGGATATTTTCCAAGTATGGCAAAGTTGTAAAGGTTACTGTGATGAAAGATAAACATACCAAGAACAGTAAAGGGGTTGCATTTATTTTCTTTTTGGATAAAGACTCTGCACAAAACTGTACCAGGGCGATAAGCAACAAACAGTTATTTGGTAGAGTGACAAAGGAAAGCGTCGCTATTGACAATGGAAGAGCCACTGAGTTCGTTCTAAGGCGAAACGACTTCGATAAATCCAAGTGTTATGAATGTGAGGAAAGTGGTCACTTAAGTTATGCCCGTCCTAAAAACGTGCCTGGAGAACGTGAACCTCCAAAGAGGGAAGAAAAGAAAGAAAGAAAGAAAGGAAGAAAGGAAGAAAGGAAGAAAGAAAGAAAGAAAGAAAGAAAGAAAGAAAGAAAGAAAGAAAGAAAGAAAGAAAGAAAGGAAAGAAAGAAAGAAAGGAAAGAAAGAAAGAAAGAAAGAAAGAAAAGAAAGAAAGAAAGAAAGAAAGAAAGAAAGAAAGAAAGAAAGAAAGAAAGAAAGAAAGAAAGAAAGAAAGAAAGAAAGAAAGAAAGTTCCCGAAGCAGAAGAAAGCGGAGATGAAGGGGATGATCCCGCTCTGGATCCACAGCCCAGCCGCAGCACCCAGCCCGCCCAAACTGAGGAAGGACAAGAAAACGGAAACCCAGTTCAGGGGCCCTCAGCATCAGGTGATTTGAGACCCCCAAGGATAAAGAAAAGCAAATATTTCGACAATGAGGAAGAACTTGGTGATTAAATTATATTTATTCTGTAAATATAATTAAAATTAAAAAAATCTTGGAGTACAAAGTTCGGTTGGGGACTAAAGATGACTTTTAGAATTTGAGCATATGAACACTTAATGCCAAATAATTTTTTGGTATAAAATAGTTCATAGGAAATTAAAACATAATTGTAAAGTATCATGTTTCTATATGGCCTTAGCACACTAATAAAAATCAAGATTTGATCATTATAATCTTGAAAAGAGCTAATTTTAATAAAAATGAGGAAATTTAATACTATCGTAATAATACTATTGTCATCTCAAGAAAAAAAAGATAGATATTACAAAGATTTATTTGAGAAGTTCATTATAAAAAGCTTTATTCATGTCTGATTGGTTTAATGAGAACTTTTGAAATAAATTTAATCTTTAAAACAAAAACATCATAAGGACTGAAAAGTTGAATGATTTATTGTTTTTTTTTTTTTGTTTGTTTGTTTTTTGAGGCAGAGTCTCGCTCTGTTGCCTGGGCTAGAGTGCCGTGGCATTAGCCTGGCTCACAGCAACCTCAAACTCCTGGGCTCAAGTGATCCTCCTGCCTCAGCCTCCCGAGTAGCTGGGACTACAGGCATGCACCACCATGCCCAGCTAATTTTTTTTCTATGTATTTTTAGTTGTCTGGCTAATTTCTTTTTATTTTTAGTAGAGACGGGGTCTCGCTCTTGCTCAGGCTGGTCTTGAACTCCTGAGCTCAAGCAATCTGTGCCTGGGCTTTATTATCTCTTTTGATAAATCTCTTAAGTATCTTTAACCTCTAGGTGAGAGAGGGAGGTACCCTAAAGACTGATTTTCTGTTAAAAGAAGGCTCACGGGGCATGGCGGCTCACACCTGTAGTCCCAGCTACTCAGGAGGCTGAGGTGGGAGGATCCCTTGAGCCCAGGAGCTTGAGTCCAGCCTGGGCAACAGAGTGAAATGTCTTGTTTCTTTAAAAAAAATGGAAAAAGAAGCCAGTGGCTATGATGGCTCTCTCCTGTAATCCTAGCACATTGGGAGGCTGAGGCTGGAAGATCACTTGAGGCCAGAAGTTCAAGACCAGCCTGAGCAAGAGTGAGACCCCATCTCTACTAAAAATAGAAAAATTAGCTGGGCATCGTGGCGCATGCCTGTAGTCCCAGCTACTCGGGATGCTGAGGCAGGAGGATCACTGGAGCCCAGGAGTTGGATGTTGCAGTGAACTACAATGATGCTATTGCACTCTAGCCCAGCTGACAGGGCAAGACCCTGTCTCAAAAAAAAAAAAAAAAAAAAAAAAGGACAAAGAAGGGACTAGAAGAGAAATTATGTGTCTTGTTACACATCTAATGAACAAGAAGAAAAGGTGAAGTGGGTTTGAAAACCAATTATGCAGTCTAGAAGAGGTAGCAATTTTGGTTACAGGGACACAGGTGACATTTGCCATCACCAAACCCCTCTCTCCAGCCATCCTCCTGTGCCAAGCCTGGCTCCAGAAGAGCTGAGACAGGAGCAATAAAATGGCTTTTATGCAATAATCCCCACATTCCCAGAGGCCCACTTGGCTAGCATCCTCTCATTTAAGAGCCTCGAGAAGACAGAATTACATCAGTCTTGGTTAATGGCCCAAATTAAGCCATCAAAACCCTTAATAAAGCTTCCATTTTAGACATGTTATAATACTTTAAATGAAATAACCAAAGGAAGATAAAAGGCTTTCCAGTTGGGCCTGGGAAGGACCTTTGGTCCCTGGAGTCATATCCCTGAGTCACAGTTTCTCTACTAAGGCTCAGGACAGGCAGAAACAAATCCTGTCCTCTGGGGAGCCCAGGGCCTCTGCTTTCTCACCTCAGCACCTAGATGCTGCCTGGGAAGGAGGTAGGGCATCCTGCTCCCAGTGTCCCAGGAAGGCTGGCGTCGGAGACTGTGGGAAACTGGTCCTCAGTTCTATGCGGAATGAAGAGGGGACCTGGGAAGGAGCCTCACTGCCCACCCCGCTCAGTCTTCGATACACCATGTCTATCGGGCTGGCTTCCTCTGGGATCTCCCCAGGGTCACAGCCCTGTCTGGAAATGCTAAAAGTGCCGTGTGGGATATAAAGGCCCCAGATTTCCTTTCTCAACCTTCCAAAAGGCTGCTCAGAAACCAAAGTTTTAAAAGGCTTAAACTGAAAAATAATGACTATTCCTAATATATAACAATCTTCAGCAAATCAACTGAAAAAAGGACAAACTACTGAAAGAAAAATATTCCAAGGATAGGAAAATGAAGTATAAATAGCTAATAAGCATAAGAAAAGGTACCCCATCTCAGTAGCAATTAGAGAAATGCTTGTTAAAACAATAATAAGATGTAATTTTCGAAAATAAAAAGATTGATAATATTCAGGATTGGAAGGAGTGTGGGAAAAAGGGCATTCTTGTATTCTATTGGCAAGACTATAAAATTTTTAGAAGAAAATTTAGCAACACCCAGCAACATTTTAAATGGAAATCTATTTCTAGCGATCAACTTTATGGAAATAGACAAGTATACAAGTATATGAATAGGATAGTGAAAAGTTGAAAACAATAAGGGAAGGATGAAATATGTTATGGAACATCCATAATACGAAACACCAAGCAACCATAGTGTATAGTTTTCTATATACTAACACGGAAGGATGTCCAAGAAATATGGTTGAGGAGGGGAAAAGTAGAAAAATAGTACGATCGTATTTTAATACAAGCTATATAAAATTAATTAACTAAACCACAGTTTTGATTAAATTTATCTATTTATATATATATTCATAGAAAAAGGACTTGTAGAGATAAAGTTTCCTTTATCATACCAAATGTAACTAACAGTAGTTACCTCTCAAGAGCAAGGATCCTAGAGAGCAATTTTTATTTATTATGTATCAATTATATATACATTACATTTTATACTAAGCTTGAAACACATGCATAATTAAAAAATTGAAATGGTGAAAGAATATTGTAATATTATTGCCTATTAGATGGGCAAACTTTTAAAGGTTGAAATCTAGCATGGGTGAGAATATGAGGAAAAGGGCAGACTTGTTTAGTACTGATGAGAGTGTCAATTGGTGCCTTATGAACAAAGGCAATGTGTCAACACCTAACAAAAATTAAACTACGCATACTGTTTTACCTAGGAATTCTACTTCTAGGATGCAGTCTTGTAGCAAAACCTGAACAAGTAGGCAAGAAATAGGTACGGGTTGAGCAGCCCTAATCCAAAAACCCTAAATTTGAAGTGCTCCAAAACCTGAAACTTTTTGAGTGCAAAAGTGTCACCACGAGTGGAAAATTGCACACCTGACCTTATGTGATGGGTCACAGTCAAAACGCAGTCAAAACTTTGTTT
Organism: Indri indri; assembly: GCA_004363605.1. Classification (NCBI taxonomy): domain Eukaryota; kingdom Metazoa; phylum Chordata; class Mammalia; order Primates; family Indriidae; genus Indri; species Indri indri. Next base: position 7,607 of record RJWJ010030978.1, on the reverse strand, counting down.
CAGGCACAAAATTATTTAAAATATTGTATAAAATTACCTTCATCCTATGTGTATAAGGTGTATATGAAACATAAATGAATAAATGAATTTTGTGTTTAGACTTGGATCCCATCCCCAAGATAACTCATCATATATATATATGCAAATATTCCAAAATCTAAAACAAATCCAAAATCCGAAACACTCCTGGTCCTAAGCATTTTGGATAAGGGATACTAAACCTGTAATAATAAAAATAACAGCAACGGCTATCATTTATTAAATACTTTATATGTCCTTGGTACTGTTCTAAGCATTTAGGGACCAAGAAAGAGAAATGAACTACCCCTCCCGCCCCCATCGTATGAAGCTTTCTATGTGCCAGGTACTTTGAGCTCTTTACACGTTCCGCCTTACTTATACAGGGTTTACAACAACCCTATAAAGTGAGTACTCTCATTATGCCCAATTTACAGATAAGGAAGCTGTAAGGTAGAAAGGAAAAGTAACTCCCTCGAAGTCACACAGCTAGTGAGCAGCAGAGCCCCGGATTTGAATCCATGCAGCCAGCTTCAGGCTCTGTGACTGTAACCTCTACGCTACAGAGCATTGTCACATAACCTTCAGTGCAGCCCCTTGAGACGGATTGTCTGTGCCTTTCATCATGTGGCGGGATGGCCAGCATGTACAGCCCTTTCTGTGATATATTTGGTGGGAGGCGAAAGACCAGATACTCACCTTCCCGGGCCTCCCTGCAGCCAGGAGCAAGCATATGACTTGGTCTTGGACACTGCCAGGTGTGCCTACCAACAATTCCGACACAAAGAAGCAGGAACAGTGGGGAGAGGGCTTTGGCGGATGCTGGTGGGCAGGTGCGTGGGTGGATGGCAACGCGGCAGAAGCTCCCAGGGTCCAGCGCTGCCGCTGGTGCCAGGGCAATACATGCACTTTGAGGACAGAGGCAGTGTCCTTTGAGAGGCATCTAGGACAAGGAAATGCTCTCTGGCTGCAACCACAGCTGCCACTGGGGCCTTACGATTTAGCGGCTCCCATGGTGCTTGGCAAACTAGGGTGATCCATGAGGCTGTGGCAGGCAAGACCCAGAAGGAGAGTCCTCAGGGTGGCCCAAAGGGGACTGAGGCCCAGCCCACTTCAGCAAGTGACAGCTCTTCTCTTGATAAACAGCCTCTTGTTGAGCTTCAGGGTCCCAACGGAAATCAATCACAGGACCATGGGACACCAGGTGGCCTTATGACTCACGCCTCCTTGTGAAGTGGGGAGTATCTGATCTGGCTAGCCAGCCCAGGGACCAAGCCCAGGAGCTCCTCGTCCTCAAGTTCAAGTGGGACAGGCCTGAGAATATCCCTCAGAGCAAAGTTGCTCTGAGAAGACATAGAGAACAAAGACATAGAAAAGAAAAAACATTCTGGCCTGGATTACACGTGGCTAGCTCTCCACTATGCACCGTCACCAGCCAGAAGTGTCCTAGTGTCAAGAGATTAACAGTAAGAATTTTAGAACCAGACTGCGTGTGTTTGAATTCCAGTTCCACAACTTACTGCATGTTTCACCAGTGGCTGTGTGAATTCGCGGGCCATTTATTTAATCTCTCTGTACCTCAATTTCCTCATCTCTAAAGGGAGATGAAAATATCTTCCCTCATAGGTTGTTCTTTTTGTTTTTTTTTTTTGAGACAGAGTCTCACCCTCTTGCCTGGGGCGAGTGCCGTGGCGTCAGCCTAGCTCACAGCAACCTCAAACTCCTGGGCTTGAGCAATCCTACTGTCTCAGCCTCCCGAGTAGCTGGGACTACAGGCATGCGCCACCATGCCCAGCTAATTTTTTCTATATGTATTTTTAGCTGTCCAATTAATTTCTTTCTATTTTCAGTAGAGATGGGGTCTCGCTCTTGCTCAGGCTCTTCTCGAACTCCTGAGCTCAAACGATCCGCCCTCCTCGGCCTCCCAGAGAGCTACGATTACAAGTGTGAGCCACCGCGCCCGGCCTCCTCATAGGTTGTTTTTGAAAATTAAATGGCAATATATGTAATGATCTTAGAAAAGCACCCAGAGCCTCCCATGCACTAAGCGTTATTGTTATTGCAGCAATAAAGCCCTTCCGAGAAATTTCTAGAGATCTGTTGCACAACAATGTGAAGACATTTAACACTACTGAGCTGTACGCTGAAAATGGTTAAGAGGGTAAATTTAGTGTTATGTGTTTTTACCACAATGAAAAAAGGTTATAAGACATGCAAACAGAAGTTTTAAAACAGAATTTTATAATTAGGATATGCACTTTCAAATCTAGAAATTGAGTGGTCTTTTTATTAAATTGTGGATAACTAATAAATGCCTCTTTATTAAAAAAATAATAAAGCCTTTCTGAAAGATAGCCTTGGAAGTTAGTGGGGAAGGAAAATCCTTCAGTGGGCAATGTTTCCAGTAGGATATGTCATTGCGCTGGCTGTGTCGCCTTGGTGGAGACACGGTCTGGGGATCTGCATTGATTCCTGTGCGTGGCAAATGCTTTGGCTGCGTGGACAGACTTGGAGAGAACGAAATCCGAGGGCCGGGAAAAGGTGGGCTGGGAAAAAGGCCTGTGAATGGACCTCACGGCATATCTGCGTCTAGTGTGGCTGCTCACCCTCAGGCCCTCTCCCTGGAGGCTGCTCCCGATGACCGGGGAGAGGTGAACCTGCGCCGTGGATGCCATTCTGTTTCCTCCCCAGACAGGCCATGAAGAAAAAGGTCGTGGTGGAAGGAGCAGCGGCGGCACATGGCCTTCACAGCACGGACCTTCCTTTCCAGGTCAGACCCAGCTAGAGCTGTTGCTGGAGGACCACTTGGCACACGGGAGCTACCACCTGGTGAAGAGTCGCTTACATTAGCTCTCCTCCAACATGGAGGGAGCAGAACTGTATTCTTTCTAGAAGGCAATTTCATACTTCTAGATTTGGATTTGCTTCCTCTGCTCCCAGACTTCTGCCACCACCACCGCCACCATCTGTGGGCATCCTGGATGGCTCATGCCCTGTCGTGGTGCCCCACACCGTGTGGCTTCTGCCCCAGGCCCTCACTGTACAGTGAAAGACTGGCAACGATGCCTGGCCTGTGAAGTGCTCTGCAAGTATTAACTCCTCTTATATTCACAGCAATCGTATATTGATACTATTACTATTATCCCCATTTTTCAGATAAGGAAACCGAGTCACAGAGATGCTTCATAAATCGCCTCAAGGCAACAGTGGGAAGTGAGTGGTGAGGCCTGTATTTAAACCCAGACAGTCTGGCTTGGAGTCCATGCTCTTACCCACCCCACGGAGGCCCATGGGAATCAAGGATCTTGTCCTGTCCCTCATCCCTCAGCAGCAACCGGCCATATATTGAATGGAAGACTCGGTTATGAGAAAACCGTGTGGGGTCGCAGCACTGGCCACAGAATGCAGTTTGTGCTCTGAAGCAGCAGCCATTCTACGGTGTCATTTCTCTCTCAGCCAGAATACATGATGGGACCAGGGACAGAGGGGTGGAAGTGGGAGTGGGGCCGCCCACTATTACACCTGATTGCCCATTCACAAATTTTTGCTTGCAGTCCTGTGACTATGGGCTCTGCTGGTTTAGAGGTTTGGTACCCCAGGGAGATTTGCTTCCACAAAAGGACGTGCCAGTATTTCCATTGAACCGAAACCTGAGACCGTTGCCTGGCTATTGTGGCCTCTTTAGACCGTTGAGTGAACAGGAAGAAAAAGGGAATAAGATGTTAGCTGGGGTGATTGATCCCGACATCGTGATGATTTACAGGAAATAAGGTTGCTGTTATACAACAGGGTCAGGGAAGAGGAACCCCAAGAATATCTTGTACTGCCATGTCCAATGGTTAAAGTTAACAGAAGACGAAAGTAGCCGAAGTGAGATAACTAAGAGATCAGATCCTCCAGGAGTGATGGTTTCGGTTACTCCGCAGGGAAAGAACCTCGACCATCTTCAGTCCTGGCTGTATAACATAGTAGTTAAGAGGCTGAGCTCTCATACCAGACTACCTGGTTCAAATCTGATTGCTAACACATGCTGGCTGTGTATTTCTCTCTACTTCAGTTTGCACATCTGTAAAATGGGGATGATAATAATTTATATCTCAAATGGTAATTTTAGATAATTAAGTGAGCAATACTTGTAAAGAACTTAGAACCAGGTCTGGCATGTAATAAACACTCTGTAATTGTTAGCTATTATTAAAGCAAAGAAATGAGAAGTTAAAAGAGAAAAGTCATAAATACCAGCTACAGCCTCAGGATCAGTTGGGAAAATGAGACTGGTACACATAAAACCCTGTACAGGAATGTTTATATCAGTTTCATTTGTAATAGCCAAACACTGGAAAGAAAAAACCCCAGGTGCTCTTCAATGTGTGAATGATTTAATTAACTGGGGTAATCCACAGCATGGTGTATTACTCAGCAGTAAAAAGAAATGAGTTATTGATATATGCAACAACCTGGATGAATCTTCAGAGAATCATACTGGATTAAAAAAAAAGCCAATCACAAAAGGTTGCATACTGTATGAGTCCATCTGCAGTGGTCTCCAACCTTTTTGGCACCAGAGATCAGTTTCATGGAAGGCAATTTTTGGGGGATGAGGGCAGCTCGGGCGATGGTACAAGCAATGGGAATCGGCTGTAAATACAGATGAAGCTTCCCTCAATGGCCCGCCTCTCACCTCTTGCTTTGTGGCCCCCACCCTTCCTAAGTTTCATGGAAGACAATTTTCCGTGAACAGGCATGGAGGTTGGTGGAGCTCTGCGGCCCGGCCCGTAACAAGCCGTGGACTGGTACCAGTTGGGAACTGCAGATCTGTGGAACATTCTTGAAAAGATAAAAGTCATAGAAATAGAGAACAGATAGTAGTTGCCAGGAGTTAAGGGGATGGGAGGGAGGTAAGGAAATGGGTGTGATTATAAAAGGGCAACATGAGGGATCCTTGTGGTGACAGAAATGTTCTGTATCTTTTATTTTATTTATTTATTTATTTATTTATTATTTCAGCATATTATGGGGGTACAGACGATTAGGTTACATATGATGCACTTGTCCCCCCTCCCCCCCCCGAGTCCAAACTTCAAGTGTGTCCATTCCCCGGGAGGTGCACGTCGCACTCATTGTTTGTGCATATGCCCGTCCCCTCCTCCCCCCTCCTCCTCCTCCTCCTATTTTATTTATTTATTTATGAAGATGGGGTCTCGCTCTGTTGCCCAGGCTGGACTTGAACTTCCGGGCTTAAGTGATCCTCCCACCTGAGCTTCCCGAGTAGCTGGGGTGACAGGCACGCACCACCATGCCCAGCTCTGTTCTGTATCTCGACTGTATCAATGTCAACATCCCCGTTGGGATGATGTACCACAGTTTTGCAAGATGTTACCTTTGGGGGAAACTCTGTAAAGGGTACACTGGAACTTTCTGCATTATTTGTTAAAACTGCATAGGAATCTAATTATCTCAAAATAGAAAGTTTAATTTAAAAATGATAACAGCTTGTTTTTTAAAAAAAGAGGTAGAACTGATGGGGATCCACCATTGCATCTTGCTGCTGCTGGAGACGTGGCTTCTGTCCACCCACACTGGAAATGCAGACTGAGATCTTTCAAACCACCACTGAACCACGAGGGGTGGAGCAATGATCCGCCGTGATCAGCAGTTTAGACCTCAAGATCCAATCACCTAGTGAAAGCTACAAAAGAACTCGGTCCCGGGCTTTCTTGGTTGTGCTGTCTTCCCGCAGCTGTGTGGAGCCAACTAGTGATGGACGAAGAACACTCTAAAATCAGGCTCGGAGCACCTGCACTTCAGGAGGAAGAAAGACAAATACTTAAAACCTAACCCGGCGTCTAAAAATGTGCTGAGCATTTTACCTGGTAGACAAGGAAGGATGCACAGAAATGCTGTGGATCTGGCAAAGTGGCTGTGGATGCTGACAGAGCAATGGCAGGGTGGAGGTGGCTTTTGCCAAAAAATCATGTGTCTTATGTGCTTATGTCTACTTAGAATCTTGGAAAATTAAAAAAAATAGTATAGAATAAAATTCATCTCTTGCATCAGTTATTGAAACAGAAGCTGCGTTTTCACTAAAAAAAAAAAAAAAAGAGAGTGGCAGGCGCAATGGGCTCATGCCTGCTACCTTGAGTGGCCAAGGTGGGAGGATTGCTTGAGGCCAGGAGTTCAAGACCAGCCTAAGCAACACAGCGAGACCCCCATCTCTTAAAAAATAGAAAAATTAGCTGGGTGTGGTGGCACACACCTGTAGGAGAATCGCTTGAGCGCAGGAGTTTGAAGTTGCAGTGAGCTTTGATGACGCCACTGCACTCTAGCCTGGGCAACAGAGCCAGACCCTGTCTCGAAAGAAAAAGAAAAAGAAAAAAAAAGAACAGTATTTTCTACTTATATTTCCTTCCTTACTCTCTCTCTCTCTCTCTCTCTCTCTCTCTCTCTCTCTGTGTTTAATTTGTAGTATTTGCCAATTTCTATGGTATAATACTCTCACCGTGGCTGATTTCAAGCCAACAATGTGACATCACAAAATGGAATTGGGGAGAGATGTGCACGACCAGGATTCACAAGCCAGTTCAAGCCAGCAAAAAATTTTTGTCCTATTAGTTTGGCATAGGTTAGAAAGGTTGATAATATCCCGTGTTGGAGAGGCATGAGAAAAGGGTATTCAGGCATTCTTAATGGCATAAGCATCGAAATGCCCCTGTTGGAGGGCAATGCTATTAGTAACTTTTAAAATGTGAAATGTCATACTTTTTGACTGAAAATTCAACTTTTGTGGGATTCTATTTTATAGAGCTACTTGGGTGCATAAAGATACAAAACTGTCCACTGCAGCATTATTTGTAATGGCGAAAACTTTTCATTAACAAGAAAGTGGTTAAATAGTTCATAATACCTCTGTGCCATGGAATACTATGAAGCAATTATAACAAGTAGAGTAGACTATACATGCTTGCTTGGAAAGAGAGCCAATATATTTGAGTGCAAAAATCAGGCTAGGCTACCAAACCTCGCATAACACAATTCCATTTAAAAAAATAAACAAATCTGTTTGCATGTGAATAAAAACTGTCTGGAAAGCCACAACAAAACGTAAATGAAGGTTATTTCTCGGAAAAAGAGTGAAACTGGATAATTTTTACTTTGCATATGTATTTTTCTAACAATAAATAAGTATTTTTATACACTTTCTAAAACTAATTTTTGGGTCCAAGCAGAGTATTTCATGAAGTCGATAAAGAGAGTACTGTCTCAAGGCCAGGAACCCGAAAAAGAAGAGTGACTTAGAAGGAAAGGACAATCATTAAGAAAAGTCTGGCAATTAGATCATAAATTATCTTAGTGAGAATGCAAAGTGTAAGGAATCAAAAAAAAAAAAAAAAAAAACTAATGTGGCTGCAGAGACAAGTTCTCCAAAGTAGGATTTGTAAAGGGCTTGTTCCAAACACGAAAGGAGGAGGGCTGAAGTTTCCCCCTACGCCCTCCATGATCTCTGCTTCCTCTGAGATTTTTTTTTTAATTGAGACAGAGTCTTGGGGGTCTGTCACCCCGGACTAGAGTGCTGTGGTGTCAGCCTACCT
>RJWJ010030977.1:0-19553 GCA_004363605.1 Indri indri | reverse complement strand
TTTCCTCCCTGTCCTTCAGCTAGTCTAATTACGCCTACACTGTGCTCTCAGAATACTATTTTTTAACCCCAGTAGACTATAACATTCTGTCACATCCTATTCCTCTTGTTCCTCCCACATCATCAGCACCTCACACACACATGGCTGGGCACACAGGTGGCTGTGTCATAAGTATGAGCTGGGCATCTGTTGGGTGATTGAAAGAAAAACTATAAGGTCCAGTGGCAAGTATATCTCTTCACTCATATCTACTGTGCATGCATTATCATTATGCTATCCTTGTGTATTCTTTTCAATTAAAGTAATGTCTAGGGTGATTTTAATTTTGTCAGATGCGGGGGGAATAATAGAAGTACTGAAGGAGGGCCGACAGACAGTACACTAGGTGGGCTACAGAAAATCTGGGTCATAACCCAGATCCGCCACTTAGTCAATATGTGGCCCTGAGTAAACCATTTGACTTTGCTAAGCCCCAGATTTCACATCTGTAAATTGAGGATAATTACATTTGTCCTAATTTTGAGAGTTGGAGGAATCAAATGGGACCTATAATGCATATGAAAGAGCTTTGTGATATTTTGAGGACCCTCATAATAGTCAGAAAGAAATTTGCATTTGAGAGCTGCAGCACCAGGCACACAGTCATACCTGTTGGATTAAACTAAAGAGTAACCTCTTGGATATTTGATAATTTGTAAATAGCTTGCATTTATGATACATTAAAAATTATATGCACTCCCATGCTGTGAATTAATTATTTTACCTAAAGGTTAAAAATGTAGAGTCATCCTATGAAAAATTAAACCAAACTCAAGATTGCAAGCATAATTCTAACTCTGAGAGTATGTTAACAAGTCCACATTTGTACTTACCTCCCTGTGGAAAGAACTGCGAGTAAATCTCTTTGAAGGTTTCTTCATTAACAACACCACTGGGGCATTCCTACGGAAAGTGGCAGAGAAGCGATATGAGTAAAGTGTTCATAAAACCAATTTTTTTTTTTGCACATTTTGAAACAGAACTGTCTACTGTGCACAGCTGCACCAAGAAACTTAACCATCCATCTATTATTACAAAGGATAAAAGCACACAATAAACTCCTGTTTGTTCCGGTTCTCATGGAATTAAAAAAAATTGCAGTTGTAAATATCTTTGCATACTGAGTATCAAAGTAGGTCTGACATGTTCAAAAATGCAATGCTGCTTTTAATTGCACACATGTTCATTATTAATGAAGAGGAAATTGTGCTGTTTTTTATACAGCAAGAAGATTGCAAGGTGCTTATAATGTGGTCTTTACTGGGTCTTGGTTCTGTGTCCTCTCAAGGTTTTCTAGACCCACATAGTCTTCAGTTCAATGAGAAAATGGCTCCATTGAGCTCGAAGGTGGTTCAAGAAGCTTCAAGCAGGAACAGTTACTAATTCCTATTAAGAGGCTGTTTGTGAGTACACATGACATGGTTTTGTAACAAGTGACCTTGGGTGAGATATGACCCCAAGGTTTTTTTAAACTTCTGGAGAGGAAGGTCTGGCAAGAAATAGGCCTGACCTGAGCTTAATATTAATAAATTACTGCCTTTGTTCCTGGGTGGAGTTATTGAAGACTGATGGATACTGACATTGGGAATGGTGCTGATGTTGCACTATCAACCTGGAGGGGCCAAAGGGAAAGGCTAGCCCTCTGAGAGTGGTTTTGCCATTTTCTCTAAAAGGAATTGAAATCTCAAATGTCAGAAGAGGTCTGCCTTGGTGCAGAAAATGAGGTCTGGGCAAGTGAATCTGAGACTGAAGTGAGGGAAACCTTCCCGTACTTTCTGGAGTTGTAAGAAGAGTCCGGTCAGAAATGTGAGGTGCAGAGACCCCCTGCCCCGAGCGGTGGAGACTGATAGTCCCATGATAGCTCAGCTCACAGGATCACACATAAGACATTAATTGTACAGTCCTGCCTTGGTATCCGTGGGGCACTGGTTCTGGGACCCTGACAGATACCAAAATACCTTCATGCTCAGGTCCCGCAGTTGGCCCTGGGGAACCCACAGATATGAGAAGTTGGCTCTCCATATCCTGTGTCTTTGATTGACATTTGGATGTTGATGTGGAAACTGCAGATACAGAGGAATGACTATGTTTGTTGAAAAACGTCCACATGTAAGTGGACCTGCGCATTTCAAACCCCTCATGTTCAAGGGCCGATTGTACGTTGTAGGTGGGCAAGTGATAAGCCCTGCCCCGTCTTGTTTCATAGCTTCTCATGAACAGTCTCACGTGCTCTGAGCCCCGCTTGTTCCAGCTGTCTCAGCATCTCCACACTACCCGGCATCCCCTCAGGGCTAAGTGCACTGGAGAGAAATCAACAGTGTGCTCACTTCCGAGAGGGCTGACTTTAGACATAAATATTCTGTGTGCTATAAATTTGACACTGCTCCTGGCATCTTCACCAATCATCTGGTATGGTCTTTAAAACTTCTCTTTGCCCTTAAAATCATTGTCCCTCACTATTAAATTCGCTGTATTAATTTGATCTTTCTTTATTCCAATGAGCGAGTTAGTCAACTGCAATGTGCTTCACATGCAAAATTTTCTTTCTCATGTGTTGCTTTGAAAAGGAGGACTTTTGACATATAAACAATTTCATTAATAACTAATTTTAACTAATACATAAAAATTTTAACTAATAGTTTCAATATGAATTTATGTTCACAGAGCTTGTCAATATATTTTTGTCCTATTTGTTCACTGTAATAAACCTATGACTTGGGTAGCCAAAATATCTCCATTCACAGAGGCAGAACTAGAGGTGCTGAGTGATAAAACACACTGTTACTGGGCAAGCCAGTGGGGAAGCAGGAATGTGGGCTCAGAACTTTCCAGGTTCAAATGTTAGATGACTCCTGTGGAAAAAACAATGACCTCAAGGACTTAAGAGAACTGCAGCAAAGAAAAGACAACCAAAAACAGACAAGGATGAAAGCATGCAAGCAAACTGTGATGGTTAATTGTGGGTGTTAACTTGTGCTGGCCATGATGCCCAAGTATTTGCTCAAGTATTATTCTGAATATTTCTCTGAGGGTGTCTTTGTTTGAGATTTACATTTAACTTGGTGAACTTTAAGTGAAGCAGATTGCCCTCCATAGTGTGTGTGGGTGTCATTTAATCATTGAAAGGCCTGAACAGAACAAAGACCAACATCTCCAGAGCAAGAGGGAATTCTCCAAGCAGACTGCCTTAGACTTCATCTGCAACACTGGCTCTTCCCTTGTTTGCCGGCAGACTGCCTTTGGACTCAAACTACAACTTTTTGGAGGCTGCCAGCTTCCCTCATAAGATTTTGGACTGGCCAAGTCTCCACAAAGTATGAGCCAATTCCCTAATAAATCTCTTTCTCTCTATATACACACACATCCTGTTGATTCTGTTTCTATGAGGAACCCTGACTAATCCATAAATGAATTAATGATCAACAGCCAAAACTCCAAAAAGGAAAGAAGATATGTATATAGCTAATCACTCAATTGACTAACTCATTGTATCTAGTTGGCAGCAACAGACCAATTTTACAACTAAATAAACGCTTTGTAGCTGGATCCTCTCACACATGGACGTCATGATTTATTGGCTATTTAACTCTAAGCCATCTGCTTGGAATAGTAAGGAAGGAGCAAATACACGGCTCTCTGCCATCAGGTGGTAAATCTGTGCAAGCTCGGAGCTGGAAAGCTGCCTCAGAGTTAAAGAGACACTGATGAGAGATGAGAATGACACATAAAGGGACATCTGTACTCAGAAAACCTGTTAGCTGCCTTTAGTCTCTAGATATGTGTGATAGCTATATCTTATAATGTGAAATGATACTTAGAAATTGACTATCTCCTATGCAGTTGTTTTATGTTTAATCACATATCTATGTCAGAAGAAATTCTTTCTCTGCCAGTTGAAAGCTTCCGGACAAGTTTCAGGTGGAAAGTCTCACCAGATAAATTTATCTTTATTCATCTCATATTAATTGCATTAATTTCTATTTCTACAAATACATATCGTTGCCTATCATTCTAGGAACTCTTCTAGGAGCTGGAGCTGCAACGATAAACAAGTCAAAGGTTTTACCCTCATGGAGCCAACATCCAACGAGGGAAATACAGACTGTCTTAGTCTGTTCAGGCTGCTATGACAAAATACCACAGACTGGGTAGCTTGTAAATAACAGAAATTTATTTCTCACAGTTCTGAAGCCTGGGAAGTCTAAGACCACAGTGTCAGCAGATTCAGTACTCTGAGAGGGCACATTCTTGGTTCATAGATGGCACTTTCTAGCTGTATCCTCACATGGTAGAAGGGGTGAGCCAGCACTGTGGGGCCCCTTTTTTTCCCTCAGTCTCTGTAGAGACTGTCAAAAATTGCCAATGCCAAATATATTGCAAGTTGTTACAGTGGCCTATTAGGAAATGTTTTCAATTAGCAATTATCATGTCCAGGATAAAACCTCATTGGCTATAATACTGCCCCTGTGCAAAGCTTGTGGGGTCTTTTTTATAAGAGGACTAATCCCATTCATGAGGGCTCTGCCTGAATGATCTAACCACCTCCCAAAGGCCCCACCTTCTAATATCATCACATTGGAGGTTAGGATTTCAACATATGAATTTTGGGATACACAAACATTCAGACTAGAACAAAGACCAAGACCAAGACAAAAGCTGATAAAAAAAAAAAATCAATTCAGAGAATGATGATCTTTTGTTTATTTTAGAGACTCCTTACTGAAACCATTGCACTTTTTTTTTATCTTCAGGTGAGAAAAATTAAGCAAATTGTAGGACTCTAGTGATTTACAAGACAATGTATATGATTTATCCTCCAACTTTTTCATCACCTCTTTCGTGGAGTGTTCTCTCCACAAAAGTGGTCTTTCCACCCCTTCATCAACAATGAAGTTGGTCAGATTGTGTGTACAGCAAAGTATACACCATAAACAACATGGCTGTATCAGTTAGGTTAACTCTTGCTGCTGTAACAAGTAGGCCTCCAAATATGCAGCTTGAGTATCCCTTATAAGCAATACTTGGACCAGAAGTGCTGTGCATTTCAGATTTTCTTGGATTTTGGAATATTTGCATTATACTTACCAGTTGAACCTTCCTAAATCTGAAATCTGAAATGCTCCAATCTGAAATGGTCCAATAAGCATTTCCTTTGAGCATGATTTTGATACTCAAAAAGTTTCAGATTTTAGAACATTTTACTTTTTAGATTAGGATTATTCAACCCATTTAACAAACTAAAAGGAATATGGTATAGTTCTTGCTCTCATAACAGTCTTGGGTGAATGTATAGATTAATTGGTAATTCTTCTTTTTGGAGTCATTAAGGGACAGAGGCTAATGAAGACTGGGTCATCTTCAACATATGGCTTCTATGGTCTCTGTGATTGACTCAACCACAAGGAGAAAAAGAACATTGAAAAGAGTGCATGGAAGCTTTTTATGGGCCAGGTCTTGAAGTAATACACAACATTTCCACTCTTACTCTTTTAGTTAGAATTCACTTAATATAACTATCCCAAACAAAATGAGAAGTCTTGTGTGTCCAGGAAGAAGACAAGAACACAGATTTGGTAAAGAGTTAGGAATATCTGCTCCTGTGGCATATTTGACAGATATTCCAAGTGTCTGTGCTCCTAAATAGTTCCGCAACTGATGCTTTAACATGACCATTATCAACTCATTTAGCAGTATAAATTGTCTCCATTTCCCCTGGCACCATTTTTAAAGGCTAATATTTTCAAGTAAACAAATACCATGAAACTTAAACATCTGAGTATGAATTTGTTCATCAGGCTTTCCTAAGACGAAGGATCCAAGATGCAGTAGAGCTCCCAGGTTTAGAAACAGTGAGGAAAATCTCATTCATCTCTCTCTCTCTCTCTCTCTCTTTTTTTTTTTTTTTTTTTTTTTTTGGATACAGGGTCTCCCTCTGTTGCCCAGGCTGGAGTGCAGTGGCATGATCAGAGCTCACTGCAACCTCAAAATCTTGGGCTCAAGCAATCCTCCTGCCTCAGCCTCCTGAGTAGCTGGCACTATAGGTGCGTGCCATCACGCCCAGTTAATTTCTTTTATTTTTTGTAGAGACAGGGTCTTACTACGTGGCTCATACTGGTCCCCAACTCCTGACTTCAAGTGATCCTCCCACCTCAGCCTCCCAATGTGCTAGGATTACAGGTGTGAACTACCACACCTGGCCACATCTATCTTTTGAGAAGTTGCTGTAACCTTCTATTAACGTTTATGGCTTCTATATTATATTTTCTAATGACATTTTGTCTGATTATTAACAAATGATTATTCCATGAAAATATACTCCTTATAGAAAAAAACTAAAATAAATAAAAATCACCCATAATCCCACTACTGTAAGATTATTTTGGTCTCCTATCTATGCATATATTGATACATTGCACAAATAAAATTGAGATATATAAAATATAGTATTTTATCTTTTTGAACTTTACAAAATATCCTGAACAATTTTCATGTCCGAATTTTTAATGACTGCATAATAATGCATCCATTGAACTTACCATATTGTTGCACATTGAGATGATTTCAGCATTTTTGTACTACATAGGAATAATGATATAATTAATATTCTAGTGTGTACATCTGTGACTGCACCTGTCTTTCTTTTTTTTGTGACTAATCCCAGAAGGAGAATCATAGAATGAACAGGTTTAAACCATTAAAAGCTCTTCATATGCACAGTCATATTGCTTTCCAGAAAGGCTGTACCAGTTTGTGCTGCCACCACAAGTTTATGAGAAAGTCTCACACCTAGAGGAGCTGCTGACCAGAATCACATGAGAATTTGACATGCATAGAATCCCATGAAAAAACATTCTGAAAATTACCAGAGGACATTGAAGCATTTGGACAGATATCTCCAAGGGATAAAGCCATTTGCCTGTTTTTCATGCAGATAAGGATGCTGTGATGTCAATCACCCGGACCACATCACCATAATAATAATGGTGTTTGTTGAGTATAAAATAAACAACTTAATGCTTTCTGATGCATATCATCTCTTTTTACTTTTTCACCTACCCTGAAAGGTGGAAATGAGCTCAGAGAGATTAAGTAACTTGTCTGAGTCACACAGTTTTGGACAGAGCCATCTATTTACTTATTCTTTGAACAAATAATTATTCAGTGCCTTCTACATGTCAGGAAATGGTCCATGTTTCTTCTACAATTCTGGGCACTGAGGATACAGGAGTAAGTTTTAAAATATCCCATTTTTGCTCTCGTGGAATATAAAGTTCAGTGGAATCAAACTCCTGCCTCCCTGACTCCATTAATTGCAATGCTATCTTGCATTATGGATTATCATCTTTTTTTTTTTCACATTAATACTGAAAAGTTGGCCTTTTGGTGAGTTGTTGGTGGAAATGCTCCTTTTTGGGAAGATGTAGAATGTGCGTTTGCACCCAGAGCCACCTGTCATGGCTATGCAGAAGAGAGCCACTTGCAAAAGGAAGCTATTTCAATCAACACTAGGGGCACTGATTAAAGATATTTATATTCATTGTGAGTTGTAGTTTCAGAGATTTGGGGAAAAATTTTAATTACTTCTTTTTAGAAATTTTTGCCTTTAGTCCAGTAAGGACCTCTCCACCTTCCTCTGAACCACATATACTTTTTACTCTTATTGTAAATGGCGAGACAGTAAAGTGCTGTGGAAAAGGTTCTGGGTTTTAGGACAGGTTAAATGAACTGCTTCATCAGCTGTTAAGAAGCTCAGGTTCCTGACACTCTGCTGGCTGGTATATTAATCTGTGATGACCACTGCATTTTCCTTTATTGCTTCTTAAACCCTTTACCATGATATGACCAGAATGCAATAAATGTGGAATGAGGTTTCCCTTAACCCATAACTGCCATGGATTTGTCATTTGGTGCAGAGACAGTTGCCTTTTGGGGTCTTAAAGCTGTGTTCTCTAAAGGCCCTTTTCAGTCCTTTCAGGTAGTGGCATGGCACGCATGAAGGCCAAGATCAGTTGTAGATGTACAATGGGTACTCTGCTACTGCTAATATCAATACTAATAAAGTATTAGTATTTTATAAGAAACAGTGTGATGATGAGGATGCTGAAGCTGCTGCTGATAAGCTAAAACATACGAGCACTTTCTGTGTTTCAGGCATTGTGTTAAATGTTTTACATGGGTTATTTCACGAGAATGGATAGAGGCCAGTATCATCTTCATTTCACAAATGACCACTTAGAGAAACTGTCCACATTCCCATTATTAGAAAATGGCAGAGCACAGTCTATAGATCACAGAATCAGAAAACTTGAGTGTTTAAAGCAACTATAGAGACAATCCAGTTCAATGACCCATATTACGGGTAAAAAAAATCAAGGTTGAGGAGGTTCCATAACTGACCACAGCTACACAGTGGGCTGCTGAGCTTTTCCTTGGGTCTAGGTTTCCTGAGGTCTAGGCTATGCTTCTACACCACAGATGCCTTCTTGTCCATACTCGATAGCTGATTTTTTTTGTCAGGTAGTATTTAGAGTAATCTAGTGCCATGCTTACATTCTTGGGCTCCGGAGTTAAGCAGATCTGGGTCGAACTCTCGCTCTACCACTTAAGAGTAACTTCGGACAAACTGTTCAATCTCTCTAAATTTCATTGCTTTCCTCTGTAAAATTGGGACAACCATTGACCTTAGAAGGTTGTTACGAGAACCAATAAGATAATGTGTATTATGCTGCTATCTTAGCCCTCTACCTTGCACGTCATATTTGCTCATTGAGTATTAGCCGTTAGTACAATAGTACAATCTAGAATTTGGTAAACAGAACTCCATCATACAACGGGTCACTGTAACATCAGTGTGGATATACCAGGGTTAAATCATATTCGTTAAAGTGGCTGAACCCAGGATAGCACAGGTCTGATAAAATTCAATGAGCTCAAAAAGAAGATATGAATTATGCCCCCTCTAGCATTATAAATTGAATTCCCTCTATCTAATATCATCAGACTTTACCCTAAAAGACAGGGGAATACTGTAATTGTAAATGACAGCTGAAAAGAATAAAGGCCACCATCCTGGAAATAAATGTCAGTAGGAAGCCAGGAGCTCTTTTAGTCATTAATTTGAATGAAAGTTTTCCCCAGCAATGCTTACAGGAGTACGTCAGAAATACAGTCATCATAAAAGTGTTGGGAATGGTGCTTCGGAGAAAGATTCATATAAGCATAGAAAATTGCTAAGGAACTTATTTTGTGAAGTGTAGCATGGGTTCTTATACTTTCACCTCATAAGGAAATCTTTCGGCATTTCTTTGAAAGTTGTTAGAGCTCTGGTGAGATGCACTAAAGATTGTTTCACTGGTATGTAAATCTGATGCATAATAATATAGTCATAATATTGTCCATTCTGATAATATTTATCCAGTCTATTAGCCAAAATTTCCTCTTCTCCTAAATCATTCTCTTCTGGTATATGTCCTCTCCTCAGGTTCAGAGCTGTTACTAAATATTTAGAGATACCTCTTCAGAAATCAAAAAAAATACATCTAACATAAAGATTTAATAGGAAAGAAAACTAAATAAATAAACTAATAAATAGCTATTTAGAGAGCTTTTATGATACCTGTAATGTCACACCTTTTATGCATCTATGTATTTCATCAACTCTCACCCCCACCCCTGGTGCTGAGGGGGACATACATGGCCTTATGCTTGGTGTATCAGTCAGAATATTTAGCATGTAGCATGGCAATTTAAAGACGCCTGGCATTCTACAATTGCAGGAGAATTTTCAAAATTTAAACGGAGCAGCCCTGCAATCCGTGCTGCTAACAGTGCCAGATTCTGTTTGTGGACTTTTCTGCTCCCTTTAGAGTTGGTAAAACCTTGAAGGCAGGGATCAACCTTTGCAGAACCTAGCAGTATTTAGAACAGGGAGTATTAAAAATGCTTAACCTGAATGGGCAAGTAAATATTTAGTCAGTTCTCAGCTTTTAAGAAATTTGAAAATGAACTTGCTCTAGTAATGTCCTTGCAAACTTGTGCTTAAGTTTTTAGAACTCCACATACCTTAAAACATTTTCTTCCTGTAATTTCCCTGTTCCTTTCTATCTAGTTGAGGCCCTGTGCTATACTTCTCAAAGTTACCACTTTCTCCTGCAGACACCTCTGTCCCTGGCCACAGCTAGAGTCTGTTAAGTGGTTATGAAGAACTTCCAAAGTCAAAATCTTGGTTGCACCCAAGACCAAGATCCCACCCAAGACCAAGACCAAAGCTAAGACAGTTATGGGGTTTGGGGTGCCCTCATGACCATCTAGCATGAGTATCATCACAGAAATTAAGGGGAAACCGCTAGGGTAAAAAGAAACTCAACTTTTTATTTCAACACAAAAAAATTTTAGTGTAGTCAACAATTGATCTACAAAAAGCTATTTTAAAATCATGGGATTAACCTGTCCATTTTCAGAGCATCAAAGTTGATCACAAAGAACTAGAACTGGCTATAAATTTCTATTCTAATATTCCTAGGTGTTTGAACACATAGCAAATCGTTTATTCTTTCTTAGTCTAAGTTTTCTCATACGCATATTGACCTCTAAGAAATACTGACGTTGCCGATAAATAAAACAAATGAAAATTAAAATAGATGACGTATGAACAAAACCAGATAAACTCTAAAAACTGGATATAATCAACATATTGGGTATTTCACTGCATCTAAAATCTTCATTAACCACCTCCTGTATTCTCTCAACACACTCCTGGGGTCAAAGTGGTTAAATATGAATTGCAGATTAAAAAGAAAAAAAGGTGGGAAAAGACTTCCCTAGATATTGTCACTAGAAAAGGAGTGAGAGCTAGGTGATCAAGATTCAACTCAGCTGCCTGAGCGTGGGGATGTAGACACATTCTGAGCTGCGGGAGGGCTCAAGATCAACTAGGATGAAGTAGAAATCCTCCAGCTCTGCTCTCTGACCATATGGAAGAAGGAAATTACATGAGATTTGCGGCCAGAAAAAAAAAAAAAAAGGCTCAAGTTTCAGCTCTACTACTAACAAAGAAATCACTGAAATGTTCTGCTCTGCATCTCAGTCTATAAAAACGTGGGAAATAATAGTGTCTTATAGTGAAGAAATGAGAACTAATTAACATTACGTATATAGAGGTCCTAGCACAATACTAGGCACTCTACAAGTTTGAATTTTTTTTTTTTTTAACATTCTTTCTTCAAGTTACTTATGCTGATTCTGCAAAAAGAGGTTGTCCAAATTTAGCAGCAAAATGCTTTCTGGAATTGGGCCCGAGTTTTGAACCTTTATGGGAATGGATGTAGAGTCCTTGCATTTGGAGAGCCTTCATAAAAGGATTTTCCCAACTTTATGCGAGAGAGAGGGTCATCTGGGCAGGGTCATTTTGTCAATTACAACACAATTAAGTTCTATAACTACCCAAAAACATTTAGGGAAAAATAAAAGACAACAGTACCGTGGGAGAAGGCCTGCATATTAATTTTCTATTGCTGTGTAATAAATTACCATAAACTTAGTAACTCAAAACAACACAAATTTGCCATGTCACAGGTCCATGGGACAAGAGTCTGTCATGGCTTAGCTGTGTTCTCTGATCAGTCTCCTACTCAAAATGGCAGCTGGCTGTGGTTCTCATCTGGGCCTTGCAGCCTTCTTCCTAGCTCATTCAGGTTGTCGGCAAAATTCAGTTTCCTGTGCTTGGAGGACTGAAGTTCCTGTTGCCTTGCCAGCTATTTGCTGAGTGCTTCTGGCTCAGCTTCCTTCTCAGGGAGTTTACTCTGTCTTCAAACCAGCCAAGCCAAGGCCTGTCGAGTCCTCCTCACACTTCGATTCTTTCTGACTTCCCCCTCTGTAAAGGGCTCATGTGATTAGATCAAGCCCACAAGGATAATCTCTGTATTTTAAGGTCAACTGATTTTGGACTTTAATTGTATCTGTAAAATCTCTTCTGAGCAGTACTTTGATTAGTATTTGATGGAATAACCAGGAGACAAGAATCTGGAGTGGCTATCTTTAGATTCTACCTACCTGTTTCTTTTTAATATGCATTGACTTTGGGTCTCATAGAGTTTCTGTTTAACAACAGTGCTTTCTACAGTTACATTCACAAGTGTATAAACCACAACTAGCAACTATATTTCTTGGGCCCTTAGTTTAACTAGATTTGAAAGGAATATATCCTGTCAAGGCTGTAGACTCAGCAGCGTAAATACCAGCTGTGTTGGCAAAATTGAATATTCTTTTTATGAGTGCTAAGAATAGTATTCCATATGCTAAGTGTGCCTTGTCTAGAGCAGAAGTCTTCCTATAACTAAAGCAGAAATAAATTTTATTTTAGATTTTATTAATTGCTTAGATCCCCTCCCTCCCTTCCTTCCTTCCTTTTTTCCGAGGCAGGATCTTGCTCTGTCACCCAGGCTGGAGTGCAGTTGTGTGATCATAGCTCACTGCAGCTTCTAACTTCTGGGTTCAAGGGGTCCTCCTGCCCCAGCCTCCCGAGTAGCTAGTTCCACAGTTGCATGCCACCATCTGCAGCTAGTTTTTTTTTTCTTTTTTTTAATTTAATATTATATCTGAACATTTTAATGAAATAGCATTATTTATAATGCAGCTAGTTTAAAAAAAATTTTTTTTAGGGGTGGGGGTCTCATTGTGTTGCCTAGGCTGTTTTCACTCTCCTGGCCTCAAATGATGCTCTCGCCTCAGCTTCCCAAAGAACTGGGATTACAGTTATGAGCCACTGCACCCGGCCATCACTTTTAAATTGGCATGACATCAGCCTAATGATATTGACGAAAAAAAACCCGAATACAAAAAATTCTACTTAAAAGAAACATGCAGTGTTTCAATCTAAAAGAATAAAATACAGTAGGCACTCCCTATCACAGGTTCCACATCCATGGATTCAACCAAACATGGAATGAAATATTAAAGAAAACCCTCTAAATAGCAATAAAAATTAAAAACAGTACAGTATAACAATTTACATAGCATTTACATTGTATTAGGTATTATAGGTAATCTAGAGATGATTTAAAGTATATGAGAGGATGTGCCTAAGTTATATGCAAATATTATGCCATTCACATGTAGGACTTGAGCATCCCTGGATTTTGGTATCTAAGAGGCATCCTGGAACCAATCCCCTGAGAATACAGGGGGATGATTGCACTGAGATGATAGCACACACAGACATAGACCCACATATACACGGTTGTATGAGGATTTTTTCTCTGGAGCTTTGTAACGACTTATTGTTTCTCAACTTAATTTTCCTTATCCCCACCAAATTGGCTAGATTCTAGCCCCTTGATGACTTCACGTTGCCTATCATCTCTGGACTTACTATGTGCAATTATAAATTTTCCTCATTGTGTAAGCCATTCTTCATTGATTGATCTTTTTCTTTTTTTCTCTTGTTCTACTTACAGTCAGAAGCATCCTAACATAAGCCATGACCTTGCTGTCATGGTATTATACTTTTCTACAGAATGAGAAAATAAAAATGAGTTCACTTTATAGATTGCTGGACAAAAGTGTAATCTATAGATTACAGTGGTGGGTGCGCATATGCAGTTGATTTGACTCGTCTGGGTCCAGATTTTTGAAAAACCTGTTCTAAAGTATATCTGAAGAAGCTTTCAGGGAGTGTAAGGACTGGGGAAGAATCAAAATGACTTTTAATGATCATCCATGGTCCGTTGGGCACTGAGCAGTGGTGTAAGAGATATGAGTTCTTGTCAAATCTTCATAACAAGTAGAAGAGGTAGATATTTTGTCACATGATGTTTAAGAAATGAGCTCAGAGAAGCTTAGTTAAAAATCTTTCCCAAAGTCAGACAAATTTTAAGCAATGGGACTGGGATTTGAACAGGAGTTTGGCTACAGAGCCTTTACATCTTACTAAGCATAGTCCACTAAAGGCAAGTGCACCTACGGAAAAAAACTTTTGTCTCTTTCAAACCTTTTAATTCACTGTGTTAGTCCCTTTTGTCTTTCTATAAAGGCAATACCTGAGGGTGGGTAATTTATAAAGAAAAGAGGTTTATTTGTCTCACTGTACACACATGGCGCCAGCATCTGCTTCTGGTGAGGGCTTTCAGGAAGCTTCCAATCAGGGTGGAAGGGCAGGGGGGAGCGGGCGTGTCACATGGCAACAGAGGAAGCAAGAGAAGGAGGAGGGGCTCCAGGCTCCTTCAAACAACCAGCTCTCTCGTGAACTAATAAAGTGAGAACTCACTATCACGGGGACGGTGGCAAGCCACTCATGGGGGATCTGCCCACCGGCACGGCCCAGTCACCTCCCACCAGGTGATCAAATTTCAACTTGAGATTTGGAGGGGCCAAACATCCAAACCATACCATTCACTAAAACACAAACCATTAGTCATTTATTCAACAAATATTCATATGCCCCGCACAGGGGCCGTAACGGTGAACCAGCAGGCACGGCCCCCATCCTTTCGGAGTTTACAGTCCATGGAGAATAAGGCATTATTCAAATACTCATTCAAACAAATATATATTGAAACCCATCAGGGCAAAAGAACATGAAAACTTGAATTGCTTTCTATAAATAAATTCGAATGTCTCCGCTGAGGAGATGAACAGTACCTCAAATTCTCTGGTCACCTGCTCTTGTGAGGAAAGCGTAGAGCAGGTCAGACCCGGCTCTAAACACATTTTATTTATACATCTCTTTACTTTTCCTTTCTGATTAGCAATTCTAAGAAAGGAATAATTAGTCTCCCTTTCACGAATTTCCCCCTTAGTGAGCTACAATTTCCAGAAGCCCTGAGTCTCTGAAACTTAGCTGTGAGTCAAAAGAATGTTTATTCTGCTTGATTAAGTATTGTGGCAAATATTTGAGATATTCCTACCCTCCTTTCCCTTCCCCTGTTGGTTTTTCTGAGGCTTTTCCCTGAAGGGAACAATTGCCAAGGGTCACAGAAGCTGCCTGAAAAAAAGCTGTGCCTAAAATTGTGCTCTCAGGTGGGGTAGTAACACCTCCCTCTCTTCCCCATTCCAGGCAGAATTGCCCAAGAGGAGGCCCCGGGCCTGGTTACTTTCAGCACACTGTAGCAGGACACTTCCAAAGGGCTGTCTGAAGCTTGGATGGTGCACAGGATGAGCTGGCCTGGAACATTCTCAGTGTTTTATTATAATATTGAGGCACAAGAGGGCAGTAGTGTCTTCCACGACAGCTAAAAATGCTATTTCTAGTTCTTTTTCTTTAGGAGTTGTGCTTTCTTTCCCTAAGCCTGGTGCATGTCTGGGTAAATTTCTTTCAAGAAGCTATTTTCTTTTTATGAAAGGTGACAGTGAGCCTCATTCCCACAATAGATACCTAGAAAAATCAACTATTTCAGGGAGAGGGGCCCAGAGACTCTCTCCTCCATTCTGGATAATTACATTTGGAGTAAATCAGTCTAAATTTACAATCGCTTTTTTGGCACTTGGACCAACCTTAGTTTTAGTCACGAAAATTTGTAGGTCTAAGAAAACAAGTAAAAAAAGCATGACAACACAACAAAAATTACCAAGCTTGAGTCTGAAAACCTTATAAAATTGTTGAGCATGTGGGCTGTCGAGTCAGGATGTTTGATTCTGCTTTGCTGTTTTGCAGGGGAATATTTTAAACCTTTAAAATGAAAATAATGCTACTACTTATATTGAGATTATTATGAGTCTTAAATAAGGATAACCCATGTATAATATTTAGTGCAGTGTCTAACATGTATAAACACCCACTACACATTACCCATGCTAGAGATTGTTTCTACAATGGTGGTAATCGTTCTGAACCTTGTCACGCCTTCATATAATGTAGGATGCTATATTTATCCTTGTTAAATACCATCTGCTTATTTAATCTCAGAGATTTTTGGAGTACCAAACAAATCTTCCATTTTCTTAGATATTACTCTAAATTGTAGGTTTTGGAATTTGACAGCCCCTGGCTTACAGTCTATTCATATCACTTACTAGCTGTGGGACTTTGAATAAATTACTTAACTTCTTCAAGATGGGTTTTCTCATCATTCATTTGTTCATTCCATGTTTTTAAAAACTTATTACATGTCAGAGAGTGTAATAAGATATGAGGGTAAAACAATCAACAAGACACATAAGGTCCCTTAAGGCACACATGAAATGAAGATCTGCACAAATAATCACTCAGTGACAGTTGCGATAAGTGCCACACACAAAGCGTGGAAGACCTAATCTAATCCAGGAAGGGCTGTAGGGAAGGCTTCCCCGAGGAAGTGACATTTAAACAGAGACCTACAGAATGAGTAGAAGTTAGCGAGAGGCAGAGCTGGGGAGAGGTCCAGGGACCAGCCTATACAAAAACCTGTGAGGCCATCGAGGACGGAAGAGGGTGCGGCAAATGTGCCTGGAGTACGATGGTCTTGAGACAACGTTCGCTAATTCAGTCCTGCTAGCTGTATTGAGCATCCGGGTCTTTAACATTCCTAAGATAGGAAGAATTCAGCTGTTTTACAGGGCTCTGGAGGAGATTAAGTGATGACTCATATAAAGTACCCAGCAAAATCTCAGTAAAGTATTTACTTAACACATAATTATTTGGCATTCACTCTGTACCAGGCTCCCTGCTGTAAACTGAACAAACAGAAAAGGAAAAACAGACAAAGTCTTGCCCTTGTGGAATCTCTCCACTGATCGGCTATCATGTTCTTTGTGCATGGAATTTATTTCAGTTGAACAAGAGTTTCAACATATCTGGAAATTAAAG
Source organism: Indri indri (assembly GCA_004363605.1). Classification (NCBI taxonomy): domain Eukaryota; kingdom Metazoa; phylum Chordata; class Mammalia; order Primates; family Indriidae; genus Indri; species Indri indri. The sequence continues at coordinate 2,734 of RJWJ010030977.1, read as the reverse complement.
TCTCCTGCTCCCATCTCCCAAAATTAAAAATGCATACATACATACATATAGAATAAACTTACATTGCCATGGATTACACTGTGAATAACTCAGGATTATTAATTTGTATGTAGTAGTTACTTCTACATCTTTCTTTGCTTTTGCTAATGATTAATAATGGTGATGGTCATTTTTGCAATGTATATACTTGTACATGGTACAGACGATTAGGATGAGTCTCTATACTGCTGAAAGTGTTAATAAGGGCTCCATTCTACTATGTTAGGAGCTAAGCACCCTCTGGAGGGCTGGAAGCCTGGGAAGCTGTTAGATGCAACTAATGCCTGTATGGATATGTTTACTCTGAAAACTGAAATAGTCTAACTCATATTCCTGTCTGTTTACCTGTTCTAATATATTAAATATTGCAGCTGTGCATAGTGGCTCACTCCTGTAATCCTAGCAGTTTGGGAAGCAGGAGTTCAAGACCAGCCTGAGCAAGAGCGAGACCCTGTCTCTACTAAAAGTGGAAAAAATTAGCTGGATGCAGTGATTTGTGCCTGTAGTCCCAGCTAGCTACTTGGGAGCCTGAGGCAGGAGGATCCCTTGAGCCCAGGAGACTGAGGTTGCAGTGAGCTATAATGATGCCACTGAACTCTATCCTGGACGACAGAGAGAGACCCTGTCTCCAAAAAAAAATTATATATATATATATATATATAATATTGCATATTTATTTATTTAATAGGTACAAATCTTGACTTCTCAAAAATGTCCATAAACTCCAGGCATATAAAAGAACTATCAAATCATAAAAATTCTGCCACTTTCACTTTCAATTTAAATCTGCATATTTTTCATTTTTAGATCTCATAGATATTCTAGCCATTTATTTGCAAATATGGTGAAGGTATTATTTCAATCAACAAGAGATCCTCTTCAAAATTCATGTTATATGAGTTTGTGGTAACAATTCTTACTCTCCCTAGTGAGGTATAAAGCTAAAGGCTTTATGTTTTTGTTACATAATAAGGAACAAATAACATGTTTTTTTCAGTGTCTCATGGATATTTTCATTTTCTGGTTCATTGGTTCTTAACCTTAGTGCTTCCCAGAAGGAAATTAGTATTTGGATTTAAATCATGGGAGCTTTATATTCTGTTTCTTATTATCTTTGTTGGGAGATAAGAAACCCGGGGTGGTTTTTTCCCTGTATTACCTCTCAAAATATTATAAACATCCTTTGCTTTTCTATAGCCCAATTTACCTATTAAGATAATTCTCAGCTGAAAATGTATTATTTTTGTCACAATTGGAATGACTATATTTTACCACTTATTTCTGATTATACTTTAATTCCCACAACTAATGTCCTTCTTTAAGGACCATTTCTTTCCTTAATTCTACCACTAGAAAATGAGTTGTTGCATCTTACCACAAATATGTTTTTATTTTTTCATTTTTCCATTTTATGCCACTGTGTCAGGCACTGTCCATTGTACGATACGTTTGTGCTGGCTGAACAAGTCCAGCTTATCAGTTGAGAATAATGAACCAAATATTATAGTAGATTATAAATTAATAAAGAGGAGCATAGTTATTACAGGTATTATTATTTCTCCATTTTGTGATCATGATAGCATAATTATGAATGAATGAAGGAATCACTATTTAAGATCAAATTATAGGCAAAGAAATAGAAATAGACCTTCTTTGGGGGAATGTGGTATTCTGTAGACTGAAATTGTGTGTGCCCTCCCAATTCATATGTTGAAACTTAATCTCCAGGGAGCGGGTATTAGGAGGTAGGGTTTGGGGAGGTGATTAGGCAGGCCGTGAGGGTGGAGCCCTCATGAGTGGAATTAGTGTCTTTATAAAGGAGGCCCCAAAGAGCTCCCCTGCCTCTTCCACCACATGAGGTCACAGAGAAAATATGGCCCTTTATGAACCAGGAATTGGGTCCTCATCTATCACTGAATCTGCTGTCACCTTGTTCTTGGATTTCCCAGCCTCCAGAACTGTGAAAATAAACTTCTGTAGTCTGTATGCCACCCAGTTTATGGTAGTTTGCAGGGGTTGTGGATTTCAGGAAAAAGGTACAGAGATGGGTTAGTGCAGTTCACCACACATTGAAGTTTGAAGTACCTCAGCGAGGTCCCAGTAAAGTTGGGAGCCAGCAATCAGAAGGGAGTCTAGAGCTAAGGTAAGAGGTCTAAGCTTAGAGCTATCAGTTTGTGCTCTTTTAGAACATAGGTATAGAGACCTCCCAACAAAAATACTTTGTGAAAAGATCAGGGAGCCGAATGCACAGCCTTGGGGAAAAGCAATATTGGAGGGATGGGACTAGGATAAGTAGCCCATTAAGCAGCCCAGGAAGAAGTAGTCAGAGATGTACAAGCAGAAGCAGCAGATTACATCAAGGCAACTATGGAAGAAGAGACATTTAAGGAACCCACAGCCTCCATTCTCAGACTTAGACAGTTTAATTAGGTCCATGAGGAGGAAGTGTTAAAAGTGTAGACTCTGGAAGCAGGCTGCGTGAGTTTATATGCAGGCTCCACTATTACACGAGCTGTGTGACCTTAGGAAAGTTTATTAACTTCTCTGTTCCTCAATTGCCTTATCTGTGAAATGGGACCAATAATAGCAGACCTACCCCATAGAGTTAATTCAATGATAACATGGACCAATATTTGTAAAATCGTAGACAAATCTTTAGTTCATAATAAGCACTAAATATATTTATTAACTTTAA
>RJWJ010030976.1:7498-19629 GCA_004363605.1 Indri indri | reverse complement strand
GAAAAGTCCCGGACCAGCTGGTTTCACACCCGAATTTTACCGCACCTACAAAGAAGAACTGGTGCCCATCCTGCACAAATTATTCCACAACATCGAGAAGGATGGACTCCTCCCCAACACGTTTTATGAAGCCAACATAACTCTGATACCAAAAGCAGGAAAGGATGCATCAAAAAAAGAAAGCTACAGACCAATTTTCCCTTATGAATATAGATGCAAAAATTCTCAACAAGATTCTAGCTAACCGAATCCAGGTGCTTATTAAGAAAATAATCCACCATGACCAAGTGGGCTTCATTCCAGAGATGCAGGGATGGTTCAACATACGCAAATCTATAAATGTAATTCACCACATAAACAGAAGCAAAAGCAAAAACTGTGTGATACTCTCAATCGACACAGCAAAGGCATTTGACAAAATTCAACACCCTTTTATGATAAGAACACTTAACAAAATAGGCATAGATGGGGCTTATCTAAAAATGATACAAGCCATTTATGACAAACCCACAGCCAACATCATACTGAATGGGAAAAATTGACATTTCCTTTTGAGACCTTGTTTGACCTTGGATTCCATGATCTTCAGAAAATCTTTGGACTTTTCCAGGTGAAATTTTATTGTTTTCTTGTGGATCTGCTACCTCAATTTGTCTAAGAGTTTATTGAGGTGAATCTTCTGAGCTTGGTAGTCACCCCCAAAACAAGAGGAAGTAGACATGAGCCACCAGAGCTTACAGACTTTAAGTGACGTACAAAACCCTACTATTGGAACTGAGGTCAGGATGCCTAGTCAGACACGGGACTTTCTTTTCTACAGAGTGAGCACCAAACCTGCCTATGCCCTCATTCTCTCTGACCAATATATCTGGGTCCTTCACTGTAGAATGTTCTTCCCTGCCCACTTTGCACCTCCCAGGACCCATGTCAGATTGGACTCCTCAGGGACATGCTCCCTTCCTGGTCAGTGCTCTTCTACACCTTTCCATGGCATCCACTTCTTGCTCTCCTTCTCACCAGCCATACTCAAAGTCAGATGCCAAATATGTTTCCTTCTACCCCCCAGACTGTGTGATCACCCGGATGCTCCATACCAACCCACCCCCAGCGTGTGGGTCTGTTTGTCTCTCACACAGAGTCTTTTAGAGATGTGTTTCATTCCAGGCACCCATCATAAGGCTGGGACATGCCTCAGGGAAATTTCTACTTCTATCTGGTCCCATGACCAAAGGGAGCTTCAATTCTTCATTTGTATAGTTTTATGGCTTAAGAGTTTACATTTGGATCTAGAGTGTGGTTTGAGTTGATTTTCTTTTCTCTTGTAAAAAATGGATCAAGGTTGTCATCTCTTTTTCTGCATTTTAATCTGCACTGGGTTTACACAGCACCATGCTAAGCCCTTGGGGCAGATACCTGTCTGGGTGTGACCCATCCCGCATCCCCCTCAGGGCTGCCCCCGCTGGTGGGGCCTGCATTTGTTCCCCAGCCTGTGCTTTTCTGCTGATGCTGCTCTACCTTCTTCTCAGCTCCCGGCTTCTGCAGTGACAGCATGCTTTTATGTGCTTCCCAAAGCTGTACAGCCTTATTTTTGGAGCTAAAGACATCTGAGCTCTGCTACACCATCTTTTTCGCCAGCGTTCTTAAGGATTTCTGCTGCAGCCAAACACAGGGAAGGAGCTTTTAGGGCTGACCTGTTCAGGGTGAGGATCAATTCCTTGCTGGCCAACTCCAAGGATGGGCCACCACTGCCTGGGCACCATCCCTCAAGGTCAGCTTCTGGGCCCCACCCTGGCTCCTCACCCTCCCTTCTCTGCATAGTGTTTCTGGTCTTCCCAGGAACACACCCTTGGTCTGGCTGCCCCTGAAATCCCATCTCTAGACCAGTCTCATGTCCCACCGATGTCACCGACAGAAAGGAGATTGAGTTTCAGGTCTAGAAGAAATAAGGATCGATGCTAAAAGCCAGGCTGGGCTCTCAGGTGGGCAATACTGACCTCTGTGTGAGTCATCTCTCCTTTCTTAGTGTTCCGTGACTCATAGTATCTGGGCCAGACATCACACCTGTTGTGAAATCTTAACTCCAACCACCCGTTCTTTTTTAAAAATATATGTCTTATGCCCTAATGTTAGTCATTCATCTGTAAACTGTGGCATCGGTCTATACTTGGCTTTTGGCCCTTTTTTGTTTGACCCTATGAGCTGTGGACATATTTCCATTTTTAAATGGTTAAAAAGATCAACAGAATATATTTAATGGTGTAAAAATTATATAAAGTTCACTTTTCAGAGTATAGAAATATTTATGGAATACAGCCAAATCCACTTAGTTTTGAATTGTATTAAAGGATAAACCAGCACACTAAAGTTTTCAGTTTATTTGAGCATCCACCCAGTGATTCATGAATTGGGCAGCACCAGACCACAAGCAGTTCACTCCTCCACTGAGGGGGAAAAGAGGGAAACTTTATAACATGTTTGCAGAAGCAAAAGAAAACATTTGCTGGTTAAAGTGAAAAGTCCCAAGATAAAGGTCCATCAACAGTTCCTGGTTTGTTAAGCTTACATTTTGTTTTACTGTTTGCATTGAGTTAGGTTTTGGTTTGCTTAGGTAGAGACTCCAGGCGTTTGAGCCATCTCAGCTTAATGGACTTCTACTTAAGTATTTCATCAATTCTTCCCTGTTTGGTCACCCTCTTATTTATGAGAACTTGACCAAAACTCTGGCATAGGTGTCTCACTTTGTCATCAGCATGGAGCCCATAAGTCATGACATTACACTCAAGAATTTGTTCTTTTCTTTTTTGTCCTTCTAAGCACCGTGAGGCCATTTGATCAGTGTGAATATGCATCTCATAGACTTCATAGAATGCAGTGCACCAGTAAGATTACAATGATGACTATCAGAGGACTAATACCAAGATAGTGGAATATGTTTCCTAGTCAAGGTCCCTACACAAAAAGCCAACTCAAAAAAAGAAATGAAGGAAAGAGAAAAAAAAAAGGAAGGAAGGAAAACAGGAAAGGAGAAAGGAAGGAAGAATGCAAGGAAGGAAGGAAGGAATGAAGGGAGGGAGGGAGGGAAATGATAATATATACAACAAACTACAAAGTCCGTTTTTGAGTGCAGAGAACAGTTAGTTAAGATTTCTGGATTTGAGCTTGAGACATATTTTCCTGCTTTGCTGTTTGAATGTCTCTGGTTAGTGCATTTGACATTTCAGTGAATTTCCTGAGAGACACATGCAACAGCATGCATAAATATTGTTCTCTGAGATTTATATCAAATGACTCAGCATGTAGGGCTTCAGGAAAAGAACAATTGATAGATAGATAATAAAATCTCCAAGACAATGCAAAAGACTAGAATATGATAATGGGTATACTATAGTTTTCTACTGAACATAAGTTATATTTATAGTAGCCTCCATTTCTATCAATGTTAAACACAGTAATGCTAATTTGTTTTCACAATAGGTCTAGTCTCATTATATTTGGCATGATTGTCTATATTGAATACAGTAAATATAGCAGTTGATCATATATACCTTTTTAAAGTTGGCTTTTATTGAATTTTTAATAAAGGATCTCTGATTACACTGTTAAAAGTCTTTCCAGGCTAGAAGGTCATGCCAAGGACTTGACATCACACTTTGCCTGCAATGCCTATAGATCTGGTGAATTGCTCTTCTCAAGGTCCTCCAAACATATTTTGAAGGTTTGAAAAACTGGCGAACTATTAAAGCCAAGTATTAGGCCATTTTCCCCCAAGATGCTTTATTGGCTTCATAAAGTAAACCTTAGTTTCTTAAAAGTATCTAGTCATATCTATTTTAAAGTCTTGGTGATATTCAAATATTTCCAACTATGTCCTCTTATAAGGAGGACAGGTTATTATGGAACTTATGCAAATAAATATATTGCCATGAAAATAAGAATACTCACTAACAGTTTCTCAATTCTAGAGGGATCAGGTAGGGAGACATATTGGTTATTTCTTCTTTGTTCTAAAATGCATGCATTATCAAACTAATGTAAACTATTGACAGCTTAAGAGAAAAGAAAAATATTTTCTTAAATCTGGAAAATAAAACATGAAGGAACCAGCAATGTTTTAAACAAAGCAATCATTTATAAAATGGATAATTCTTCATCAGTTCACTCAGTCCCTTGTAATTATGGTTGATGCAAAAGTAATTGTGGTTTAGCATTGTTGAAATTTGCTGTTTGATACTGGAATACATTCTTAAATAAATATGGTTATGTTATACATTGTTTTAATGCACATTTCTGATTTTATGTTCTTTTGCTAATGACTTATTACTTGCTGTTTGTTTTATGTTTGTTTTAGGCTATGGAAATGATGTTAGACAAAAAGCAAATTTGAGCAATTTTCTTCTTCGAGTTCAAAATGGGTTGCGAAGCAGTGGAGACAACTCCCAACATCAACAATGCATATGGCCCAGGAACTGCTAATGAACATACAGAGCAGTGGTGGTTCAAGAAGTTTTGCAAAGAAGATGGGAGCACCGAAGATGAGGAATGCAGTGCCCAGCCATCAGAAGTTGACAACGACCAACTGAGAGCAATTATTGAAGCTGATCCTCTTACAACCATGTGAGAAGTTGGCAAATAACTCAATGTTGGCCATTCTATGGTCATTTGGCATTTGAAGCAAATTGGAAAGGTGAAAAAGCTCAATAAGTGTGTCCTTCATGAGCTGACTAAAAATAAAAAACATCGCTGTTTTGAAGTGTCATCTTCTCTTCCTGTACACAATAATGAATCATTTCTCAATTTGATTGTGATGTGTGACAAAAAGTCGATTTTATGCAAAAACCAGTGATGACCAGCTCAGTGGTTGGACTGAGAGGAAGCTCCAAAGCACTTCCCAAAGCCAAACTTGCACCAAAAAAGGTCATGGTCACTGTTTCATGGTCTGTTTCCAGTCTGATCCACTACAGCTTTCTGAATCCTGGCAAAACCATTGCATCTGAAAATGCACTGAAAACGGCAATGCCTGCAGCTGGCATTAGTCAACAGAAAGAGCCCAGTTCTTCTCCATGACAACGCCTGATCACACGTGGCACAACCAATGCTTCAAAAGTTGAACAAATCAGGCTACAAAGTTTCACCTTATCCACCATATTCACCTGACCTCTCACCAACTGACTACCACTTCGAGCATCTCAAAAACTTCTTGCAGGGAAAATGCTTCCGCAACCAGCGGGATGCATAAAATGATTTCCAAGAGTTCATGGAATCCCGAAGCATGGATTTTTATGCTACAGAAATAAACAAACTTATTTCTCATTGGCAAAAATGTGTTGATGGTAATGGTTCCTATTTTGATTAATAAGATGTGCTTGAGCCTAGTTATAATGATTTAAAATTCATGGTCCAAAGCCGCAATTACTTTTGCACCAACATAATAATTCTTTTTTTGCTTGATGTTTGATTAACAGCTCCATTAACCAATCCGTTTCTTTGTTAGAGTTCTAGAAGTTCTTACTCAGTCAAATGGTAGGATTTTAAGATTATCAGAAACCTGTACTAGTTGTAGTTCTTACCATGAATCTCCTTAAAGACAGCAGTTGAAAAATACTAGAAAACATATTCAGGGTCCTTTGAGATCCTACATGAATTTGAGACTAGATTTTTCCATATTGAAAAATGCTTTAGAATTTTCATCATGATTGCATTGAATCTGTAGATTTCTTTTGGTAGGATTGACAATTTAACAATATTGAGTCTTTCAATCCATGAAAACAGCAAGTCTTTTTATTTATTTATGTTTTTAATTTTCAGCAATGTTTTATAGTTTTTATTACACAAATTTGCCAGTTTCTCTTCAATTTTATATATCTATGCAAATTTTCTCTTTCTTTATTATTCAGTTGTGGTAGGTTTTGTGTTTCTAGGAATTTGTCCAATTCATTTAGTATATCCAACTTGCTGGTATATGATTTTTATTGTACTTATGTTCTTGTAGTTTTTCAAATACACTTCTGTAGTATTGATAGTAATGTCCTCTTTTTAAAAAAATGGATATCAGTCTTTTCTAATTTTTCTTAGGCAACATTGCTAAGAGTTTATCAATTTTATTAATCTTTTTGAAGAAACAGCTTTTGGGTTTTTTAAATTAACTGTTTTATTTTGTCGTGCTGTAGTCTTTATTATTTTCTTTTGCTGCTTTATCTTTCTTACTTTCTTATTTTTCTGGTTCTTAAAGTTGAAAAGGCACAACTTACAGCTTTCTTTTTTATAAACATGTGTTCGTGGCTATGAATTTCTTACTTAGCACTGTTTTCATTGCATCTTATAAGTTTTGACATTTTGTGTTTGCATTTTCATTCTCAAGTATTTTCTAAATACCCTTGCTTTTTTTTCTTGATCTCTTGATTTTTTGAGAGTGTATTGTTAATTTCCACATATTTATGAATTTTCTAGTCTTCAAAAAGTTTTGTTTTTAAGTATTATGTGTACATAATTTATAGGTACATATGATGTTTTCATATAGGCATACAATGTGAATAAATCAAACCAGGGTAAAGGAGTATCCATCGCCTCAGGCATTTAGCATATTTTGGTGTTGAGGATATTCCAATTCCACTACTTTTAGTTACTTTAATGCATATCCTAACTTTTTGATTATAGTCACTTTGTTGTGCTATCCAAATATTGTTCATTCTATGTAACTATCTAACTATATTTTTGCACCCATTAACTATCCCCATTATAACTCCCTCCCTCTCACTAAACTTGCTAGCCTCTGGTAACCATTATCTACCCTCTGTCCCTATGAGATCAATTATTTTTAATGCTTAGCTCCCACATATGAGTGAGAACATGTGAGATTTGTCTTTCTGTACTTCGCTTATTTCACTTAACGTAATGTTCTCCAGTTCCATCCATGTTGTTGCAAATAGCAGGATTGTATTCTTTCTGTGGTTATATAATATTCCATCACGTATATGTACCACAATTCCTTTATCTGTTCATCCATTGATGGACACTTAGGTTGATACCAAAGCTTGTCTTTTGTGAATAGTGCTGCAATAAACATGAGAATGCAGATATCTTTTTGATATACTGAAGTCCCTTCTTTTGCATACGCATCTAGCAGTGGGATTGTTGGGTCATGTGGTAGTTCTACTTTTAGTTTTTTGAGGATCCGCTATACTGTTCTCCATAGTGGTTGCACTAATTTACATTCCCACCAACAGAGTATGAGGGTTGTCCTTTCTACACATTCTTCCCAGCATTCGTTATTGCTTGTCTTCAGGATAAAAGCCATTTTAACTGCCATGAGATGATATCTCATTGAAGGTTTGATTTACATTTCTCTGATTACTAATGACATTAAGCATTTTTTCATATACCTGTTGGGCATTTGTATGTCTTTTGCAAAATGGCTATTCAGATTCTTTGCCCATTTTTAATAAGACTATTTGATTTTTACCTATTGAGTTGTTGGAAACCCTTACGTATTCTAGTTAGTAATCCCTTCTCAGATGGTTAGGTTGCAGATATTTGCTCCCATGCTGTGGGTTGTCTCTTCACTTTGTTGATTGTTTCCATTGCTGTGCAGAAGTTTTTTAGCTTGGTATCACATTTGTCCAATTTTGCTTTGGTTGCCTGTACTTTGGGCATATAACTGAAGAAGTCTTTGCCCAGACCAATGTCCCGAAGCATTTCCTCAATATTTCTTTTAGTGATTTCATAGTTTCAGGTCTTAAATATAAGTCTTTAAGTACTTTAATTTTATTTTTCCATGTGATAAGAGATAAGGGCCTAGCTTTATTCTTCTGCATATGAATATCCAGGTTTCCCGGCACCATTTATTAAAGAGACTCTCCTTTTCCCACTACATGTTCTTGGAAACTTTGTCAAATATAAGTTCACTATAAATGTGTGGATTTATTTCTGAGATCTCTATCCTGTTTCATTGGTCTATGTGTCCAATTTTATGCAAGTGCCATGCTGTTTTGGTTAGTACAGCTCTGTAGTGTAGTGTGAAGTCAGGTAATGTGATTCTTGTAGTTTCGTTCTCTTTGCTCAGGATGGTCTTGTCAATTCTGGGTCTTTTGTGGTTTCATATAAATTTTGGGATTTCTTTTTCCGTTTCTATGAAGAATGTCATTAGTTTTTTGATGGTGGTTGTAGTGAATGTATAGATGGCTTTGGGTAGTATGGACATATTAACAACATTAATTCTTCCAATTTATGAGCATGGGATATCTTTTCTTTTTTGCGTCCTCTTCGCTTTCTTTCATCAATGATTTTAGTTTTGACTATGTAGATTTTTCTCTTCTTTGGTTCAGTTTATTCCTAGGTATTTTATTTTGTTTGTAGCTACTGTAAATTGGATTACTTTCTTGGTTTCTTTTCAGATTGTTTATTGTGTGCAAATACAAATGCCACTGATTGTTTATGTTGATTTTGTATCCTGCAACATTACTGAATTTATCAGTTGTAATAGTTTCATTGTTGAGTCCTTAGGTTTCTCTAGATATAACATCATATCATTTACAAACAGGGATAATTTGACTTCTTCCTTTCCAAATTGGATGCCCTTTATTTCTTTCTCTTGTCCCACTGCTCTAGCCAGAAAATCCACTATTATGTTGAATAACAGGAAAGAGAGTGGGCATCCTTATCTTTTTGCAGATCTTAAAGGAAAGGCTTTTATTTTTTCCCTATTCAATATGATACTAGCTGTCGGTCTGGCATGTATGGCTTTTATTTTGCTGAGGTATGTTTCTTCTATACCAAGTTTTTTGAGAGTTTTTATCATGAAGGATGTTGAATTTTATTGAATTTTTTTTATCAACAATGAAAGTGATCGTATTGTTTTTGTCCTTTGTTCTGTCAATATGATGTATCATATTAATTGATTTACATATATGGAACCCTCCTTGCATCCCTGGGATTAATCGAACTTGATCGCGATGAATACTTTTTAATGTGTTGTTGAATATAGTTGGCTACTATTTTCTTCAGGATTTTTGCATCTATGTTCATCAGAGATATTGGTGTATAGTTGTGTTTTTTTTTGTTGTTGCTATGTCTTTTTCCGGTTTTGGTATCACGGTGATACAGGCTTCATAGAAGAAGTTTGGGATAATTTCTTCCTCCTCAATTTTTTGGAATAGTTTAAGTAAAATTGGTATTAGTTCTTCTTTGAAAGCTTGGTAGAATTCAACAGTGAAGCCATTGGGTCCTGGGCTTTTCTTTGACTGGAGATATTTTATTATTGTATCTATCTCTTATTATTGGTTTATTCAGGCTTTGGATTTCTTCCTGATTCAATATTGGTAGGCTGTATGTGTCTAAGATGTATCCATTTCTTCTAGGTTTTCCCATCTGTTGGCATATGGTTGCTCATAGAGGTCTGTAATGATCTTTTGTATTTCTGCAGTATCAGTTGTAGTGTATCCTTTTTCATCTCTGATTATGTTTATTTGGGTCTTCTCTCTTTTTTCTTAGTCTGGTTAAAGTCGCGTCAATTTTATTTATCTTTTCTTTTCTCCTTTTTTTTTTTTTTTTGACAATATGTAGGGGGAAGTGAGAAGGGAGGTTCCATTTCCTAAGTGTCTTACTCTGTCACCCAGGTACAATGCAGTGGCGTCATTGTAGCTCACTGCAACCTCCAACTCCTGGGCTCAAGCAATCCTCTTTCCTCAGCCTTCCAAGTAGCTGGGACTACAGCCACACACCATGACACCTGTCTGATTTTTCTTCTTTTTCATAGAGACAGGTTTCACTTTTGCTCCAGCTGATCTTGAACTCCTGAGCTCAAGCAATCCTCCTGCCTTGGTATCTCAGAGTGCTAGTATTACAGGCATGAGCCACCATGCCCAGCTTGTTTATCTTTTCCAAAAACCAACTTTTTGTTTTGTTGATCTCTGTATTGTTTCTTTGGTTTCAATTTTGTTTATTTCTGCTTTGATCTTTATTATTTATTTTCTACTAAGGATATTCAGTTTGGTTTCCTCTTGTTTTTGCAGTTATTTCAGATGCATCATTAGGTTGTTTATTTGACGCTTTTCTACTTTTTTGATGTGGGCACTTATTGCTATAAACTTTTCTCTTATTACTGCTTTTGCTGTATCCCATAGGTTTTGATATGTTGTGCTTCTATTTTCACTTGTTTTGAGAATTTTTAGTATTTTTTTCTTAACCTCTTTATTGACCAACTCCTCGTTCAGGAACATATTGTTAAATTTCTATGTGTTCGTATGGTTTCCCATATTCCTCTCATAATTGATTTCTAGTTTTATTTCATTGTGGTCACAAGAAATACTTGATACAATTTCAATATTTTTGCATTTTTAAGGACTTGTTTTGTGTTTCAGCATATGGTATATTCTTGAGAATAATCCCTGAGATAAAGAGAAGTACATATATTCTGCAGGTGTCAGATAAAACATTCTGTAAACATTATTAAGTCCACTTGGTCTATAGTGCAGATCATGTACAATGTTTCTTTGTTGATCATCTGTCTGGGTGATCTCTCCAATGCTAAAATTGGAACGCTAAGGTCTCCAGTGATTATCTCACTTGGTTATATTTCTCTCTTTAGCTCTGATAATATATTCTTTATATATTTAAGTGCCACAATGTTGGGCACATGTATATTTAGAATTGTTATATTCTCTTGCTTAATTGACTTCTTTATCATTGTATAATGGCCTTTCTTGTCTCCTTTATAGTTTTTGTCTTGATATCTATTTTATCTGATAGATGTAAAGCTACTCATATTCTTTTTAAATTTCTATTTGCATGGAATAACTTTGTCCATCCCTTTATTTTCAGTTGATATGGATCTTTATAGGTGATGTGGGTTTTTTGTAGACAACATATGATTGGGTCTTTTTAAATCCTTTCAGCCAATCTATGTCCTTTGGAGAGTTTAATCTATTCACCTTCAATGTAAATATTGATAGGTTTACTACTGCACTGTTATTTGATGTCTTGTTGTTTTGTGGTCTTCTCTTTCTTTCTTCTGCAAAAAACATTTTATCATCAATAATCTTAAACATATGACAACTCTACACACAAATAAACAAGCAAAGAGAAATCTAACAGAAATTCTACACTTTATTCTCCCCCTGCCTTCTAACTTTTTTTTGGTTCCCTCTGTATCTTTTTATATTACCCCTCAAAAAGTTTTTATAGTTATCTTTGGTAGGTTTATCTTTTAGTCTTCTTACTCAAGATATAAGTGGTTTATACACCACAATTACAGCAATGGAGTATTCTGTATTTGTGTACTTACTGTTGCTAGTGAGTTTTATATCTTTACATGATTTCATATTGCTCATTAATGTCCTTTTATTTCATACTGAAGAGCGCCTTTTACTATTTCCTGTAGGAGAGGTCTGGTGTTGATGAAATTCCTCAGCCTTTGTTTGTCTGGGAAAGTCTTTATTCTTCCTACCTGTTTGAAGGATATTTTTGCAGGACATTATATTCCAGAGTTAAGGGTTTTTTTTTTCTTTCAGCACTTTGAATATGACATGCAACTCTCTCCTAGACTAGAAGCTTTTCACTAAGAAGTCTGCTGCCAGATGTACTGGGGCTCCTTTTTATGTTATTATTTTCTTGCTTCCCTTAGGATCTTTTCTTTCTATGTGACCTTTGGAAGCTTCATTATTATATGACTTGAGGTGTTCTTATTTGGGTTAAATCTGCTTGGTGTTCTCTGACCTTCTTGTATCTGAAAATTTCTCTAAATTTAGAATGCTCTTATTATTTATTTGAATAAAATTTCTACTCCAGTGTCTCTCTTTACCTCCTCTTTAAGGTTGATAACTCTTAGATTTTCTCTTTTGTGGCTATTTTCTAGATCTTACAGGCATGCTTTATTCTTTTTTCTCTTTTGAATGTGTATTTTCAAATAGCTCAAGCTCACTAATTTTGTCTTCTTCATCAATTCTGCTATTGAGAGATTTTTATGTATTTCTCAGTTTGTCAATTAAATTTTTCAGCTCTAGAATTTCTCCGTGAGTTTTTAAAATTGTTATTTCAGGCCGGGCGCGGTGGCTCACGCCTGTAATCCCAGCACTCTGGGAGGCCGAGGTGGGTGGATCGTTCTGAGCTCAGGAGTTCGAGACCAGCCTGAGCAAGAG
>RJWJ010030975.1:0-19514 GCA_004363605.1 Indri indri | reverse complement strand
CAGCTGAATGGGTCCAGAATAAGGTAGTTTCCATGAGTGGCAGGATCCTGTTTTTCCTAAGTGTATCCAGAATAGCTCTTCAAATCTTCATGATGCTAGAAATTAGCTTCAGCTCAACCTCTCTAAGTTTTTACTATGAAGATGCTGTGTATGATGCATTCAAAATAAGCTTCATGTTCTTAAATTTTTGTAGCCTGTGGTTCGCTGCCTGGCTCAGTTTCTTCTACTATGTGAAGATTGTCAATTTCTCCCACCCCCTCTTCCTCCAGCTGAAGTGGAGAATTTCTGCATTGATGCCCTGGCTTCTGTGGCTATTGGTGTTCATTTCCCTCAGCCACGGCCTGCTCTTCTACAAAGACATCTATACTGTGTATTGCAATAATTCTTTTCCTATCCCCTCCCCCAACTCCAGCAAGAAAAAATACTTCTCTGAGACCCATGTGGTCAACCTGGCTTATTTCTATAACTTGGGGATCTTGGTTCCTCTGATCATGTTCATCCTGGCAGCCACCCTGCTGATCCTCTCTCTCAAGAGACACACGCTACACATGGGAAGCAATGTCACCAGCTCCAGGGACTCCAGCATGGAGGCTCACATGGGCACTATCAGAGCCACCAGCTATTTCCTCATTCTCTACATTGTCAATGCAGTGGCTCTATTTCTCTATATATCCAACATCTTTGATGTCTACAGTTTCTGGACTATTTTGTGCAAAATCATCATAGCTGCCTACTCTGCTGGTCACTCAGTTCTACTGATTCAGGACAATCCTGGGCTGAGAAGAGCCTGGAAACGGCTCTGGCCTCAAGTTCATCGTTACCTGAAAGAGTAGTCTCTGCCACCAGCACCCAAAGCGGCCACAGGACCTGGCCCAACCTGGTCTGCTGTTCCTTCCCCTACATCTCTCTCTTCCCTCCTCTTCTCTTCCCCAAACCTGACCTGTGACTTTTTGTGTAGAAGATTGATCTTCATTTCTCATTTACTTCGTGGGCACAATCTTAGTGATGTTTGTTGTATTCTTTACCAGAGGCCTCTATTTCTCCCTCCTGTTTCTCTATCTAAAGCAGCAATTCTAGGCACTGACTACACGTTGGAATCTCTAGGGTCGATTTTTGAAAACACCAATGTCCAGGCCCAACCTCAGATCAATTAAGTCAGAATTTCTGGTGTTGGAACTTAGATAATTTGCCAAGTTCTCCAGGTGATTCTGATGTACAGAAAGGTTGATATAGCCACTGAAATAGAATGTTCTGAAACTTGAGTTCCTGACAGCTTCTCTCTTTCCCCCTCTGCATGCCTTTTAAACAGATTCAGATTATTCGAGAAGCTTTCTGAGCAGCAGCTGGAAATGCATTTTGTCTCCGTCTCTAAAGATATAATCTAAATAATTTGGAACTACCTATCAAAATTACAGTATATAAAACAACTTTCAGATGGAGGGAAAAAATGGCAGAGTTTAAGTAACCTCCTGGATTCCTGCTCCCAGAGAAAGAGGCGTAGATCTCGGTCTGCTACACCTGAATGGATCGCTCTCCCGCAAAAACAGCGAGGTGAATCAGCAGAGATTCAGTGTGGGACACACAAAACAGGAAAGAAAAAAAAAGGTGACCGGGAGATAGGAACGCAAAACCTGGAGAGTGCGAGACAGACAATAGAGAGTGGACCGTGGGACGGCTGCACCTGCCTGGCCAGCAAGTGCAGTGGGATAAGACCCTCAAGAGACAGTCTAGCTTCCCCACTGACTTACAAGCCCACCGCGACAGGGACCTGTGTGAAGTGGTGCAGAATTGTGGCAGGAGACGTGGGGCTCTGCAGAGAGGAGACAGTAGCAGGAAGCATCTTGAACTCCCTGGAGCTCCATGTCAGGACTGAACTGAACAGGGGAGGGGCTGGTCTGGGCTACCTCCGGAGGCAGTTAGGAGTCAGGAAACTGGTCTCTGGCACCCAGCGGGTCCAGATCAAGGAGGTGATTACTAAGTAGAGGACTCTAACTTGGAAACTGCCCCAGGCGATTAGGACTGCTTAGGCCGGGTCAGAAAGAGCGAGAACTCCTGCTGGACAGGCGCGAGATTGGGGGAGGGTGACATAAAAGAGACAATGGGGCACCCTGATGACTCAGCTCCCTGATCTGCCTCCTGCAAGCCCCTGATCCATCACCTCCAGTGCTGGTGCTCTGTGGGCGAGTGATCGCCATTCTCGGGACCCACAACACTGCTGCTGCAGTGCGATACAATGTAGGGCAGCTCCCTTCCCCGAGCCCGGGAAATGTCATGACAAGCTCTGCCCTTGCAGGACCTAAAGTCAACCAGCCAGGCCCATTTTTGAAGGGTGAATTCTGAATACTTCCTCTGTTGTGGGATGCTAACACCTGGGGGACTTGCAGGCGCTGGGGTGCTGGGTGAACTGGGGCACCACCTCCTCCCCCTAGCCAGCATCTTTTGCATGGAAAGCGGTAGGCTCCACCTCTGGGGTTGCAGCAGTGAGACATAATGAGCCACTTTTCCTCTGCGACAAGCTTCAGTCTCTGGGGCCATGGCACTGACCAATAGCTGACAGCCCAGTGACTTTCCTCGTCACACGGGTTTAGGTCATCCAGTAGGATCGCATCTCTGGAGCTGGATTTCCACCTCTGGTCAGCTACCAACAGTGAGGTCCATGGTTAGGGAACAAAAATCCTGGCAAGAGACCAAAACAAGTTCCCCAAGTAACCCCTACCATCAGGGGCAGCCTCCCAGCTGTGGTAGAAGAAGCCTGAACAACATACTATCAGCTCCCTCTAGCGGCAGATCAAGTAATCACAGAAGTGCACGCATCCAGGCTAATAAGCAGCACCTGTGATCTGCCTCCCTAACACATCTACTGAAGCAGAAAACACACACCACGTGTTACTTTCCAAACGAAAACTGAAAGAAGAGAAGCAACAGCTGATCCAGATGGGAAGGACCCAGTGAAAGATCTCTGGAAGTATGAAAAATCAAATGGAAAGCACATCCCCAAAGAGGAACACCAGCTCTCTAGCAATGAACATTAATGAAGTCCACAATACTATAATGACAGAAAAATTCCAAACATGGATTGTAAGAAAACTGAATGATATGCAAGAAAAAATGGATAACCAACAAAAAGAAACCACAAAAAAAATCCAGGACTTGGAAGAAAAATTCACTAAAGAAATTGAAATATTAAAGAAAAATCAAACCGACCTCCTGGAAATGAAGGACTTATTCAGGGAACTACAAAACACAGTGGAAAGCCTCAAGAACAGGGTAGATCAAACAAAAGAAAGAATCTCAGAGATTGAAGACAGCTCCCTCCAATTGAATAAGTCAGTCACGGAGATTGAGCAGAATGTAAAGAAAAAAGAAATAAGACTACAAGAAATGTGTGATTATGTGAAAAAACCGAACCTGAGGGTGATAGGGATTCCGGAAGGTGAAGAAGAAAACACTCAAGGGCTGGATAAGCTATTTGAAGATTTAATAGAGGAGAATTTCCCAGGCCTTGCTAAAAATCTAGATATACAGATACGAGAAGCTCAGCAGACCCCAGGGAGATTCAATGCAAATAGACACCACATCATGCAGTCATCAGATTGACCAAAATATCTACTAAAGAGGCCCTACTACGAGCTGTAAGGTGAAAGAAACAAGTAACATACAAAGGAAACCCCACCAGATTGCTCAACTGAAACCCTACAAGGAAGAAGAGACTGGAGCCCCATTCTCACTCTTCTGAAACAGAATGCCCAGACTAGAATCTTGTACCCTGCAAAACTAAGTTTCATATATGAAGGAGAAATAAAGACATTCTCAGATAAGCAAAGACTAAGGGAATTCACCAAGACAAGACCAGCTCTCCAAGAAGTACTCAAAACAGAATTACACAAGGATAGGCACGATAAACACTCACGAATGTAAAACCACTCAAAAGCTAAAGATCAAAGGCTAGATTCCACAATGGCTCAAGACAGAAAACAAAGCAACAACATGCAACTCAACAGAATGATCAGTAATTTACCCTACTTATCAGTTCTCTCAATAAATGTGAATGGCTTGAACTCTCCTCTCAAGATACATAGGCTGGCCAAATGTATAAAACAATACAAGCCAAGTATCTGCTGTCTTCAGAAAATGCATCTAACCCACAAGGATGTATGTACACTCAAGGTAAAGGGGTGGAAATCAATATTTCAAGCACATGGAAGCCAAAAGAAGGCTGGTGTGGCAGTTTTGATCTCAGATAACTTAGTTCTTAAATCAACAAAAGTAATGAAAGACAAAGAGGGCCACTATATAATGGTGAAGGGCACAGTTCCACAAGAAGACATAACAATTCTAAATATGTATGCACCCAACTTGGGTGCACCCTGATTCATAAAGCAAACTCCACTTGATCTAAACAAATTGATAAACAGCAACACCATAATAGTCGGAGACCTCAACACCCCACTGACAGCACAGGACAGATCCTCCACACAGAAAATCAACAAAGAAATAATGGACTTAAACAGAACTCTAGAACAAATGGGCCTGACTGACATTTACAGGACACTCTACCCAAAAACCACTGAACATACGTTCTTCTCATCAGCTCATGGGACATTCTCTAAGATTGATCATATTCTAGAACACAAAGCATGTCTCAAAAAATTTAAAAAAATAGAAATCATACCATGCATCTTCTCAGATCACAGTGGAATAAAAATAGAAATCAACCCCAACAGAAACTTTCATCTCTATGCAAAGTCATGGAAATTAAACAACCTTCTGCTGAACGATTCCTTCATAAACGAGGAAATAAGGGTGGAAATCAAAAGATTCTTTGAACTAAATGACAAAGGTGACACAAGTTATCAAAATCTGTGAGACATAGCCAAAGCAGTCCTGAGAGGAAAGTTTATTTACATAAATGCCTATATCCAATAGTCAAGAAGATCACAAACAGACAACTTAATGAATTGACTCAAAGAACTGGAAAAAAAAAAACAGACCAACCCCAAACCCAGCAGAAGAAGGGAAATTAATAAGATCAAATCAGAACTAAATGAAATTGGAAACAGGGAAATTATACGAAAGATTAATAAAACAAAAAGTTGGTTCTTTGAAAAAATAAACAAAATTGACACGCCCTTGGCTAAACTTACGAAAAACAGAAAAGAAAAATCTCTAATAATTTCCCTCAGGAACAAAAAAGGAGAAGTTACAACCAATGCCGTGGAGATTCAAGATATAATCTATGAATATTACAAAAACCTTTATGCACACAAACTGGAAAATGTGGAGGAAATGGACAAATTTTTAGAAACACGCAGCCTCCCTAGGCTCAACCAGGAAGAAATAGAATTCCTGAACAGACCAATATCAAGACTGAAATTAAAACAGCAATAAAAAACATTCCATGGTGGCACATGCCTGTAGTCCCAGCTACTCAGGAGACTGAGACAGTAGGATTGCTCGAGCCCGGGAGTTTGAGGTTGCTGTGAGCTAGGCTGATGCCACGGGACTCGCCCCAGGCAAGAGAGTGAGACTCTGTCTCAAAAAAAAAAAAAAAAAAAAAAAAAAAAAAAAAAAAAAAAAAAAAATTCTAAAAAAGAAAAGTCCCAGACCAGACAGTTTCGCACCCAAATTTTACCACACCTACAAAGAAGAACTGGTGCCTATCCTGCAGAAATTATTTCACAGCATCGAGAAGGATGGATTCCTCCCCAACACATTTTATGAAGCCAACATAACCCTCATACCAAAACCATGAAAGGATGCAACAAAAAAGGAAAACTACAGACCAATATCCCTTATGATTATAGATGCAAAAATACTCAACAAAATTCTAGCTAACCAAATCCAGGTCCTTATTAAGAAAATTATCCATCATGACCAAGTGGGCTTCATCCCAGAGTACAGGGATGGTTCAACATATGCAAATTTATAAATGTAATTCACCACGTAAACAGAAGCAAAACCAAAAACCATATGATTCTCTCAATAGACACAGAAAAAGCATTTGACAAAATTCAACACCCTTTTATGATAAGAACACTTAACAAAATAGGCATAGATGGGGCTTACCTAAAAATGATACAAGCCATATATGACAAACCCACAGCCAAAATCATACTGAATGGGGAAAAATTGAAAGCATTCCCACTTAGAACTGGAACCAGACAAGGTTGTCCACTATCTCCACTTCTATTCAACATAGTGCTGGACGTCCTGGCCATGGCAATCAGGCAAGACAGTGGAATTACAGGCATACAAATGAGAAGAGAAGAAATCAAACTCTCACTATTTGCTGATGATACGATACTATATCTAGAAATCCCCAAGGATTCAACCAAGAGGCTCCTGGAATTGATAAATGAATTCAGCAATGTCTCAGAATACAAAATCAATAACACAAATCAGAGGCTTTCATATACCCTAATAGCAGTCATACCGAGAACCGAATCAAAGACTCAATTCCCTTCACAATAGCAACAAAGAAAATAAAGTACCTAGGTATATATTTAACTAAGGAGGCAAAAGACCTCTACAGGGAGAACTATGAAACATTGAGGAAAGAAATAGCAGAAGAAATAAACAGGTGGAAAACCATACAATGCTCTGGGTTGGCAGAATCAACATTGTTAAAATGTCTATACTACCCAAAGTGATCTACAGATTCAATGCAATCCCTAGTAAAATACCAACATCATTCTTCACAGATGTAGAAAAATTAATTTTATGCTTCGTATGGAACCAGAGAAGACCTTGCATAGCAAAAACAATTCTAGGCAATAAAAACAAAATGGGAGGTATCAATTTACCAGACTTCAAACTTGCTTACAACGCTGTAATAATCAAATCAGCTTGGTACTGGCACAAAAATAGAGCCATTGACCAGTGGAACAGAACTTAGAACCCAAATATAAAACCATCCTCATCTAGCCATCTAATCTTTGACAAAGCAGACAAAAACATACACTGGGGAAAAGAATCCTTATTCAATAAATGGTGCTGGGAAAACTGGATAGCCACGTGTAGAAGACTGAATCAGGATCCACACCTTTCACCTCTCACAAAAATCAGCTCACACTGGGTTACAGATTTAAACCTAAGGAGTGAAACTATTAGAATTCTGGAGGAAAATGTTGGAAATATTCTTCTAGACATTGGCCTAGGAAAAGAATTTATGAAGAAGACCCCAAAGGCAATCACAGCAACAACAAAAATAAATAAATGGGATCTGATCAAATTAAAAAGCTTCTGCACAGCCAAAGAAACTGTCACAAGAGCAAACAGACAACCTACAGAATGGGAGAAAATTTTTGCGTGCTACAAATGCGACAGAGGACTGATAACTAGAATCTATTTAGAACTCAGGAAAATCAGCAAGAAAAAATCAAACAACCCTATCAAAAAGTGGGCAAAGGACATGAACAGAAACTTTTCAAAAGAAGACAGAATAATGGCCAAAAAACATATGAAAAAATGCTCAACATCTCTAATCATCAGGGAAATGCAAATCAAAACCACAATGAGATATCACTGATCTCCAGTGAGACTGGCCTTTATCAAAAAGCCCCAAAACAATAAATGTTGGCATGGATGCAGAGAGATAGGAACACTCATACACTGCTGGTGGGACTGCAAACTAGTGCAATCTCTGTGGAAAGCAATGTGGAGATACCTTAAAGAGATACAAGTAGAACTGCTGTTTGATCCAGCAATCCCATTACTGGGCATCTACCCAAAAGAACAAAAGTTGATCTATAAAAAAGACACCTGCACCCGAATGTTTATAGCAGCACAATTCACAATTGCAAAGATGTGGAAACAACCCAAGTGTCCATCAACACATGAGTGGATTAATAAAATGTGGTATATGTATATCATGGAGTACGATTCAGCTTTAAGAAATAATGGTGATATAGCACCTCTTGTATT
Source organism: Indri indri (assembly GCA_004363605.1). Lineage (NCBI taxonomy): Eukaryota > Metazoa > Chordata > Mammalia > Primates > Indriidae > Indri > Indri indri. The sequence continues at coordinate 11,591 of RJWJ010030975.1, read as the reverse complement.
CTCCTGGATGCAGCTGGAACACATTCTACTAAGTGAAGTATCCCAAAAATGGAAAAATAAGCACCATATGTACTCACCATCAAATTGGTTTTAACTGATTAACACTTAAGCGCACATATAAGAATAACATTTATTGGATGTTGGGCAGGGGGAGGGGAGAGGGGACAGGAGGGGACGGGCATATGCACAAACAATGAATGCAATGTGCACCACCCGGGGGATGGACATGCTTGAAACTTGGACTTGGGGGGAGGAGGGCAAGGGCAGCATACATAACCTAAACATCTGTACCCCCATAATATGCTGAAATAAAAAAAATAAATAAAACAACTTTCAACCTAAATATTACTAAGAATTTTTCTATAGATATGGTTATATTGTGTGTGTGTATACATATATATATATATGTGTGTGTGTGCAAAAAAAATTCCAAGGGGATCTTTATTGCAGCATAGTTCATTAACAAGGGGACTTGAATGTCTGAAATGAATATTATATTAATATTAACATTTTTTAAGTAAAATAGATGCATGTATCCTGAGATGAAAAAATTTCCTATGTCATTGTTAAGTGCAAAAAGGACATATTTTATGATTCCATTTATCTCTTTTTTTTTTTTTTACAGAATATACATATATTTGTGTGTATAAGAAATTTCCATAAGAATGTTCCAAAAACAATTAGCAGAGGACTTCTGAGTAGTGGCATTAGTTATCTGGGGAATAAATGAAGTATTTACACTTTCTGCATTGTTTGAACTACTTAGAATGTTAGTATGCACTAATTTCAAAATTTTAAAAGATTTATATTTTTTAATTAGAAAGAAAATTGGTAAGTAGAAAAAAATTGAGGGAAAGGATTGTGCACCTTAACTTGTTGATTGAGTCTCTCCCAGTTGGCTTTTATTTTAAAAAGTGCAAACCTCCAAAATCACAAATTAAGCATCTCACTCTTTTATCACTACCTCTTATTTTTCCCATTTTATTTGCTGCCATGGAAACATCACTGGCTTTCAGTCCCTTGACACCTCTATATTCTCTGTCCCTCTACCAGGCCTTTCCTCTCTTCACTTCCTTTCATATTCAGTTGGGATTACTGGTCAATCGTTATACCTACCCCTCAAAAATATTTTCAGTATTTATGAATGAAATGAGCTATGTCTAAGATTGGCTTTAAAATAATCCATCGGAGGGCAAAGGAGTGAAGAGTGGGGACGTTTGTATTAGTCATATGTTGATGATTTTTTTCTTCAGACAAGGTTTCAGATGCATAAGGTTCTTTATATTATTCTTTCTTTTCAAGATATGTTTGAAATTTTCCCTAATATAATTTTTACATAAATTAATCATACAATACTCTAATTTCCTGGGCTGTCTCCCTCTTCAACCCCATAATGTGGAATAATCCCACATTTAGATGAATCTGATTATCTAACACTCCCCTGTTCACTTCTAAGCAACTGAGAGCTCCTTGAGAGTACATCATAACCAGATGAACTTATGTTCCTACAAATTCCTGCTCTTCAGCCTCAAATGAGTAACTTCATTGAGCATTCCTATCCTGTATTTCCCTAGAGAAGTCACTCGCTAACAAACTAAAATAACTATCTCAAATCTTTTCTTTGGTCCTCAAACCTCCAACTTCTCTTTTCCCTGCCTCATTTCAAATGATGAAGCTGCCCTTAAATTCCTTGACAGATGCCATTAGAAGGACATTCCTTCATAGTCCCATTAGCAAATCTACCAAAGCACCAATTTTCTCCTACATTCCCAATATTTCAATAGAAAGAGTGTCACTTGACAAAAAAATTAGACATGTTCTAACTATTGTCTCCTCCTCCTATGTTTCTCTTTCCTCCAAGTTCCATTTTTCTCTGTGTTTTAGTTTTTTCTCTCCCATGATTGAAGCTTTGCTTAAATATCTAGTGATCCTTGAAAGTCAGCACTAAGAAGCTGATTATTAGGGATGATCAGCTGATTTATCACAAGGGAAATAAAAATTAGAACCACTCTGAAATACAATGTTTTGTCTATCAGATTAGCAAAGATCAAAAAGTTTGATAACACACTGTGTTTATGATAATGGGGACCAGGCAATCCGATAAATTGATGGGAGTCTTAATTACCATTATCTCAAGTGCAGTTTAGTAACAGCTACAAAATTATGAATATACATACTTTTACTCAATAATTTTACTTGAGGGAATTTATCGCACAAATGGACTTGAACACATAAAAGGCGATGTATGTACAAGTTATTTGTTGCAGGATTGTTCACAATAGGAAAAACAGGAAACTTAAAAACTTCAATATACATCCATGTAAGGGTTGAACGTAACAGGCTATACAAAGAAAATAAGGGAGGGAAGAGAAGAGAGAAGGAAAGAAAAAGTACAAACGTATTTATGTGTGTATATGGAATGGCTTCCAAATGTATTATTAATATTAGGTATTAAAAATGTATAAAAAGCAGTACATACTATCATTTGCATTCAAAAGTGTTTTTAAAAACAAATGTGTGTGCTTGCATATACATAAATTCTCTGTGGAAGAATATAGTAAGAAATTAGCAATATTGTTTTCTTCCATGGACGTAAACTATGTGACTGGGAGACATAGGAAGTAGGAGAAAGACTTTTCACTGTATACATTTTTGTATCTTCTGAATTTTCAGTGGTATTAAGATATAATCTATCCAAGAAAAGAATAAATGGAAACATTGAGCTGTTTTGTGATATGTGCTACTACATGTTGAGAATTTACTCATGCTTATTATAACACTAACAACATTCATCGCCACCCCCGTGTTTCCAGAACTTTGGTTTGTTTCAGGCACAAGTGTCACAAAGATTTTTTTCATGTCTGGTCAAGAATTAGCATATAATATGCGATGGCAATTCTCAGAAGGCCTGATGTGTGCTGGCATGGATTAAGAGGGGACAAGCTTCTATGGCCCAATCAGTTTAAGAACTGCTCTCTTGGACCCCAGTCAACAAGTTTCTCCTCAAGCGCTCCTCAAAGCCTTTATTTTGTTAATATGCAATGTGAACCTCCACTTGGAAGTTTTACAATGAGTTTCTACTTTCTGGTTTTGGAATGCAGTAATTTATTTCTAGATGTATGTATCAATTTTGTTATTGAATGTCCCTGTCTTTTAAGCTTTCTAATCTCTTATACTTTCATCCATATTCTTACTAAAATGGTTTAAATGAGCTTTGTTGAATTGCTTTTTATTTCTTTTCTTCCCCTAATCTTAAGATAAAAATCTTTTTAGACTGGAAAATGTTCACCAAGGTTTCTAGCAACATAAGGTCTTTGTCTACTTAGCAAGTGCCTGCTTGAAAATCTGAAATGCAGAAAATCATCTCTCTTGTTGAGATATTTATTTTCTGCATATTAAACAAAATGTATGTAATTCACCATCATCATTGGAACGATAGGCTCTAGTAATCTGCATATTTCATTTCTACTCTGTGAGCGATAAAGTAACATATCATTGGCCATTTAGCAGCAAGAATTTCTTCTACTCAGCAGTAGAGCAAGGGTAACCTACAGTTGAGTTGACAAGGACAGATAAAGACATGTGTGAAAAACAAAGACTAAAGATCAACTGAAAAAATGCTGAGGCAATAGTAATTAAGGGAGTGCTCAGAAAGGAAAACTAGGTTGAATCTTAAAGAAAATTGAATTGTTCAACAACAAAAGTAACAGTAACGACAACAAAATAATCACAAGAGTGGAAAGTGCGTAGTCTGTAAGCAAGGAATGGTAAGAATACTGGTGGAGTAGTTAAGTTCAAGTTGAAGTTCTAAGTATTTGTCTTCTACTCCCTGTTTATCCTTTAGCAAGTACCTAACTCATGCAAATTTTAATTCCCTCATCTATAAAATGAGGAGGATAATAGTGCTGATCTCACAGAATGGGGCAAGCAATAATTAAGATAATGTATGCATGGTAAATAACTGACACAAGGTGACCATACTGGTTATTAAAAAGAGCCACATGTGAGTAGAGCTAATGTTGAATCACCAATCTCCAGGACTTGATCAATGATTAAATGTTCTAAGTAAAACTTATTCTACCTATATTGCTATCTGGAAAGAATTAGGTGAAACTTCTGAAATAGAGACACTATTTATTTTTCTTTTCAGGAAAATGCAATGACTCTTCTTAAGGGTCTCATTTTCTGAACTTTAGGTCCATGGACTTCTAAGACGAGATAAATAAAGGCAAAACAGCAAAAAGTAAGAAGAACCCTAACACTCTCAAATTGGGAAACAGAGGCTACAGCTCACTTTATTCTATTCAAGGCGTGTCCTAGACAGCGGGCTCACGACCCAGAGTGGAAAGGCTGACAGGAGGGAAACCATTCTGAAAGGAAAAAGGTGAACTGCCCTGCAGGTGTGTTAGACAAACATCATTATTTGTCATTTGATCCTTACCAGGATTTTGTTGTTGTTTATAAAAATAAAAGTATTTGGTATTCAAAGCAACGACATGCTTCCTTGTACCTTAACAAAATGGATTTTGAATAATATAATGGATGCTGAGAAAATTGGTAGGCCTGTTTTGTAAATGCCTTTTCCCATTTCATCATTCTCAGGTGCTGAAGACATTAAGTCAACAACTATCAAAACATAGCCAAGAGCAGCTGGAAATAGAGCATCAAAGCCATCAAGAAACCACCTGGGAGAAAATATCCATGGGAAACGATGACATTCCTCATCAAGCAGCTCCCAACCGTCTTAGTTAACAGGTAATTTGGGAAGTACATGTTACACATCACAATTGTTTGCCACTATTTTTTGGTAATGTTGACAGGTTTTGTTTGCTTGTGAAATGGCCTGATTACTATAAAGTTGTCTAGTAAAAGCATTGTAACTCTTATTTTCATGTATGGCTTTTTTTTAATGACATTGGCAATCCTTAAAAAAAAAAAAATAGTAATTTTATGTTTTTAAATCTCCCCCCAGAAATTACAGAAGTAAAATTAGAGTGGCTTCAAAATTTGTTATTATTATCAAAGTAATACTGGCTTTTGGCAAAAAAAAAAAAAAAAAAAAAAATCGAATGTTGAAATAGATGTTCTGTGAAAAACTACAATCTCCTGCCTCACTCCAATTAACATTTCCAGAAGCAACATTTCTATCAATTATGGCTTTAGTTTTTGTGGCATTTAATCAAATAGCTCAAAATACATCCATACACACATATATCTTTTTTTCACCCACCTATAAACAAAATTCGTTGACATATCACTATAAAAAATGAGGATTTAAGTGTCACTTACACTGCTCTCAAATTATTTGCCATTGTCTTCCTCCAGAATTTTGAGTTATGTTGTTATCTTTAGCTCTTATTCTCATTGCCTTTAAATTATTGAATGATAATTTTAAGTTCCAATTTCTTGTTCAACTATTTATAGTAAATGCCTATGAAATCCACATTACAAAAAGAATACATTAGTTCTCCTACCCTTCCTTCAGTATCTTCTCTTCTTTTCCACCTTACAACTTCTGAAAGTAACATGTTCCTTTGACATTGTCATTTGATTTTCTGTAACTTTGTTGGGGGCAAAGAGAAAACTTTCCCTTTGCCCTTGGAAGGTCTGCTGAAAAATCAACTCACAATAAAGCAGATTAATAAGAGAAAAGTTATCAAATTTATGTTAATGTGTATACACAGGAGCCCTTAGAAAATGAAGATTCAACTCCCCAGTGGGGTTCAGAAGCTCATATGCCTTTCTAGTAAAATGGGTTATGTAAGCAGGGAAAAAAGGAATTCTGTGGAGGGGCAATAAAGGATTACTAGGGAGGATGAATAGATGGGGAATGAAGATTAACTGGTAAATATTTAATAGTTCCCTTTGAAATTTAAATGAGTCTGAGAGACAGGACATTATCTTCTTAAAGAGTTTGTTCAGGTGTGGTCACATTCCTGGTCTTGCAGGGAGGTAAATAAAAGAACAATTGTTTTCTAGGTGGGTCTGGATCTTGGGCAGATAAAGAAACTTCAACAAGAGCAGATGGTTGTAGGGGGGAGGTCAGAGAGACCTTGAGGCTTCTTCAGTCAATCAAGCATGTCAAAATGCCATATTTCGGGATAAAGTATTTCAAATTTCCTTCACTATACTTCAGTCTTCTATGCTTTATCTATAAATTGATTTTACACGTGGAAAAACAATAAATAGCATTTCTAATATTGTGACTAAAAATATTATTGGACTCAGAACCAAAAACTGCTTTCCATTAAGGTCAATGACACAATCCATAGACCCAGATCAAAGGAGCTTGTTTTCAGAATAAAAATAAAATGTGTTTTATAGTTTTTGGCATGCAAGTCCTTTCACTACTTGTTTTTTATTCCTAAGTATTTTATTCTTCTAAATGCTGTTGGGTTGGTACTCTGTTCTCAGTTCTTGGTGTGCTCTTGGCCCAAGAATGACCAGACACACTGAAAGCAAGGCAAGAATGAAACTGAAGTTTATTGAGGAAGAGCAAGATAGGTTTATAGAACAAGATCAAGATACATTCACCATAGATGGCAAGCAGACCTCCTGTTTTGATAAGAGGCTCTGGTTATGGTCTGGGGTCCTGGTTTATACCGTCTGGATTGGGCCCTCCTCATGGTTCAAATGTCACCATTGAACCACTGTGATGGACAGTTGATAACATGATAATTAGCCTTAGGTTACTCTAGGTCATTTTCCAGATCCTATTATGCCTGGACTGTCTGGCCTGTGGGCTGGGGAATTCCCTGCACTCTTTTGCAGATTAGCATGGCACTCCTTCTTACCCCAGGTATGGCAATTGCTCAGGGCAGGATCAAGGTGGGGTAGTACCAAGGTGGGGCACTCACCCTTGTCCTTCTTCCCCAGGTGTGGCAATTGCTCTAGGCAGCACCAAGGTGGGACACCGGCTTTGGTCCCTAAGAGAGCCAGAGATCCCCCACTATTGACCTCACAGTGCTATTGTAAATGGGACTATTTTCTTGATTTACTTATCAGATAGTTCATTGTTGGTGTAAAGAAACACTACTGATATTTGCATGTTGATTTTGCATCCTAAAATTTTACTGAATTTGCTTATTAGTTCTAATAGATTTTTTTTGGTGGAGTATTTAGAGTTTTCTACACATAGAATCATGTCATCTGCAAACAGAGATAATTTCACTTCTTCCTTTCCAATTTGGATGCCCTTTATTTCTTTCTCTTGCCTAATTGCTCTGGCTAGGACCTCCAGTAATACGTTGAATAGAAGTGGCAAGAGTGAACATCTTTGTCTTAATCTTGATCTTAGATGAAAAACTTTCAGCTTTTCACCATCGAGTATGATGTTAGCAATGGGCTTATCATATACGGCTTTTATTATGTTGAGGTATATTCCACTGTAAAGGAAAATAAAAATCTCAGGATCACCATCCCCCCCCAATTCCTTATGCAAAGGGGAAGGAGGCTGAATCATATAATACCCCCTTCCAAATGAATAGCTGTTATTAACATTATTCATCAGTCAGATCCCCACAGAAAGGTAGAAGGTAAAGGACTGTCCCCCACAGATCCTTCATTCATAAGGAAATTCCTTGCTGGATCCCATAAGCAAGGACATGCAAATTGTAACTTTGGGTCTGCAGACCAAGTCTAGCTCCTAAAGCTAAAGTTTGTTTGATTCCACACTAATAAGTGGATTACAGGTTTATCTTCCCAGGTGCAGAACAGAGACAAGACAAGATCAAATATCCCTCCATCTGTCCAGGGACATCTGGATAATTGATGCTTCCTTCACTCCCTTTTTCTCTTTTAATGTTTCCCTAATCTTAGGTAAAATATAGATTTTCTTTGTCTCACAAGAATGTAACTATTTTGTTTCACTGCCCACTCCTCTACTTCTCTGTTTTTCTCTGTATGCTCTATTCCTTTTTAAACCTAAATTTCCCAAGTCCCACTTGAGAAAAACAGCCACAGATTTGTCTGTGGCTTGTGTTCTTCCTGAATGCATTCCCAACTGTGGCTTAGTAAACACAAGAACAAATACTACATGATGTCACTTATATTATAAATCTAAAATAGTCAAATTCATAGAAGCAGAGAGTAGAATGGTGGTTACCAGGGGCTGAGGGAAGGAGGAATTGGGGAGGTATTGGTCAAAATGTACAAAGTTTCAGTTATACAAGATGAATAAATCCTAGAAATCTGCTGTACAGCATAGTGCATAAGTTTACAGTATTTTATTATATACTGCTTTAAATTTTGTTTAAAAAGTAGATCTTATGTTAAATGTTCTTATCAAAAAACAAGAAGGAAGAAAGAAACTTTTATAAGAAGTGATTATGTTTACAGTATTATTTATGGTGATGGTTTCACAGTTATATACATGTCTTCAAACTCATCAAGGTGTAGACATTAAATATGTACACTTTTTTGTATGTCAGTCATCCCTCAATTTTTAAAAATCAAGTGCATTTTATTTTCTTACAATCCATCATTTACTCAGTAGTATTCAAGAGTTTAGTTTGAGTTTGTAATAATTCCACTCAATTGCCTTCTTTTATGTTGTCTAGATTCTCCCTCCCCCCACAAAAAAGGTAAGCTTATGCTGTACTACTTCCTCAAAGTAACTCAGCCTTTTAATCAGCTTCTACCAATTAGATGTAATCTATCTTTTTTTTTTTTTTTCACCTCCAGAAGCAACTTTCTCAAAACCCTTCATCCTTTTACTCTAATCTCAACAAACTGGAAATTCCTTCACTGAATGTCTGGATTATATCCATCAAGTATTTCCTAGATTTCAAGTCTTATTCTTTCTTTTATTATTTTTGTGCTTTCCTACTAGAACACACCCTCAAGTAACTCCTTCAGAAAGGTTGCCTGAGAATGTAAACTCTCTCAGTCATTGAATGTTTAAAAATATTTTTATTTTACCCTCACTCTTAATTGGCAGTTTGGTTGAGTATATCATTTAAGTCTAAAATCATTCCCCTTAAAAACTTAAAAGAAATGTCATTATCTTCCAGCATTCATTGTTACTAATTGGAAGTCTGAAAGCAATCTGTGCCTTTGTTCTTCTGCAGGTTTTAGTATTTTTTTCCTTCAGAAGTTTCCAGGGTCTTCTCTTTATCTTTGGTGATTCAGTAGTATTACTCAACTGCATATAACACAAATCTAGCTACAGTGACAATATAATGCCTAATATTTTTAATGTAACATGAAGTCTAGAGGCTGCAGAAAATGCTCCAGGATGTCATGAAGGACCTAGGATCCTTCTAGCTTCTTGTCCTACCACCCTTATCATGTTGCTTATGCTCTTATTCATTGTCACAGGATGGCTTCTCCACATTGAGGCATAACATCTACATCCCTGGTGGAACTGGGCCACATGGACACCCCTTCAAGGAAATCTGTAGGAGAAATTATTTTTAATTGTGCACACTTTCACTCTAAACAAAATCAGCATTCTTATAATGAGAAAGAGGGGAGAACAAGCATGTCTTAGTTAACTAGTAGTGAATGCCCCATTGATAAAAATTATATAAGATCAGTTCAAGGCTTATCAATCAAAAGACCATGTTTTTCATCAGCACTGAAATTTTTTCCTCTATTTTTAAAAGATAATGACTTTCTCTCCATTTTCTCTAATCTCATTACCTTTCAGTCAGATCTTAAGCCTGCTAGGTTAAACAACTGTGTCTCTGATCTTTTCCCTTATCTTTTTGAGTATTGAGTTTTGCCCTGAATTTTGAGAATTCCTCTTATTTTTACTGTAATTGTGTTACCTAATGTAATTTTAAATCATGCTTTAAATTTCCAGAAACTTCTTGTTTCTTTTTTTTACTTTTTTTAAATTGACACATAATTATACATATTTATGGGGTATAATGGGATGTTTCAATGCATGTATATATTGTGTAATAAGTCATCAAATATTATAAATGATGAATATTTAATATGTCCATCATCTCAAACATTCATCATTTCTTCATGGTGAGAATATTCAAAGTCTCTTTTCTAGCTATTTTGAAAAATATAATACAATATTATTAATCATAGTCATCCTACTATGTAATAAAACACCAAAACTAATTCCTCCTATCTAACTACAACTTTGTGCCCATTGACCAATCTGTCCCCAACCTCCCATCTCCCCATCTCCCCTACTCTCCCCACACTCTGGTAATCACTATTCTACTCTCTACTTCTTTTTTTATTAATTTTATATTTTTAAATTAATAAATAATTATAAATACTTATGGAATACATAGTGATGTTTTGATACATATAATGTATAGTGATCAGATCAGAATAATTAGTATATCCATCATCTCAAACATTTATCATTTCTTTGTGTTGGGAACATTCAATATCCTCCTTCCAGTTATTTGAGACTATTATTGTTAACTATAGTCATCCTACAGTGGTATAGAACACAAGAACTTATTCCTCCTATCTAGCTGTAGTTTTGTATCCTTTAATGAATCTCTTCCTACCGTCCCTTCCTCCTACCCTTCTCAATCTCTAGTATCCTCTGTTGTACTTTTTCCTCCTATGAGATCGATTTTTTTTTTAGCTTCCACATATAAGTGAGAACATGTGGTGTTTAACTTTCTGTTCCTGGCTTATTTCACTTAAATTAATGTCCTCCAGTTCCATCCATGTTGCCATCAATAGCAAGATTTCACTCTTTTTTATGCCTGAATAGTATTCTATTGTGTATATATACCACTTTTCTTTATCCATTTAACTGTTGTGGGACACCTAGGTTGATTCCGTATCTTGGCTATTGTGAATAGTGCTGCATTAAATATGGAGGTGCAGATGTTCTCTGATATACTGATTTCCTTTCATTTGGATAAATTCTCAACAGTGGAATTTCTGGATCATGTAGTAGTTCTATTTGTAGTTTTTTGGGGAACTATTCTCCATGGTGGCTGTACTAATTTACCTTCTCACCAACAGTATATAATAATTCCCTTTTCTCTTCATCCTCACCAGCATTCATTTGTTATTTTTTTTATTATAGCTATTCTAACTGGGCCTAGATGATACCTCATTGTGGCTTTGATTTGCATTTCCCTGATGATTAGTGACGTTGAGCATTTTTTCATATATTTGTTGGTCATTTGCATGTCTTCTTTTGAGAAATGTCAGTTCAAATCATTTGCCCTTTCTAATCAGACTGTTTGTTTTTTACTGTTGAGATGTTTGAGTTCTTTGTATATCTAGATACTAATCCCTTGCCAGATGATCTAATCTCTACTTCTATGTGATCAACTTTTTCAGATTCCACATATCAGTGTGATCATGTAGTATTTTTCTTTCTGTGCCTGATTTATTTTATTTAACATAATGTCTTCTAGTTTCATCCATGTTGCTGCAAATGACAGGGTTTCTTCTTTTTATGGCTAACTAGTATTTCATTGTGTTTATATATCACATTGTCTTTATCCATTCATCCATCGATGAACACTTGGTTGATTCTTCATCTTGGCTATTATGAATAGTACTGCAATAAACATGAACATGCTAATATCTCTTAGAGACAGTGATTTCATTTTTTAAAAATATATACCTGGTAATGGGGTTGCTAGATCAAATGG
>RJWJ010030974.1:0-19516 GCA_004363605.1 Indri indri | reverse complement strand
GTGTTAGCTGCTGCCTGGACCTAATCTCTTCTTGTAAGGACACCAGTCAGATTGGGATCAGGGCCCACCCTAATGACCTCATTTTAACTTAGTTACCTGTTTAAAGACCCTCTCTCCAAATTCAGTCATATTCTAAGATACTAGGGGCTAGGATTTGACATGAATTTGGTGAAGGACAAAATTCAGCCTGTAACAGTGGGGCAGGGGCGTGATCTAACTTGAGTGGGAGCCCCAGAAATCTCTGAACACTCAACCCAGCAGCCCAGGAGTGAGGTTTGAAATGAAGTATTTTCAAAGCCCTCTTCCTTGCTGCTTGAAAGTGGAGAAGGGATAATAAACTGTTATAATAGCTAAGGCTTAACTGAGCACTTCCCACATGTATACGTATTAACTTATTTCTTCTTCAGGACACCCTGATGAGGTTGGTGCTGTTGTACTGGGGAAACGGAGGTCCAGAGAGTTTAAATAACTTGCCCAGTATTGATTGTACAGCCCAGGGGAAAACAAGAAAGCATAGTTTTAAGACTTGTAAATCACAGAACCCTGAGTTTATGATTTTTCTATCTTTTTTATTGAGGTAAAGTTTACGTATAATAAAGTGCACATATGTTAAGTATTCAATTCAGTGAGTTTTGATAATTGTACACACCCATGCCCCTGTATCCCCCCCACCCAAAACAAGACATAGAACGCTTCTGTCACCCAGAAAGTTCTGTCTTGCCCCTTCCCACTCTCACCACAAGGTAACCGCTCTTCTGATTTCCCCCACCATAGATGGGAGTTGCCCATCCTGGAGATTTGTACAAATGGAGCCATGTGACGAGCACTGTGTCGGCTTCTTTTGCTCAGGAGATTTGTCCGTGCAGTTGGGTGTGTCAGTAGTTTGTTCCTTTTATTGCTGAGTAGTATTCCATTCTGTGAATGTACCACACTCTGCTCGTCCATTCGCCTGTTGATAGACATTTGAGTTGTTCACAGATTGGGCTGTTACGAGTAAGACGGCTGTGAACAGTCTTGTACGAGACTTGTGGAAATATGCTTTCATTTCTAACAAATTCAGATTTTTTCCAAAAAGAAAACTGTCTTGTGAAATTGTAACAGTTGACTTGATTTTTATGTCATATGTTCGAGAATTGGAAGTGCTGTTTGGGGACACTAAGGGACCGCACGGGGGCATCTGATCCATCTGCCTCTCTGCAGGAGCAGCCTGCATCCGTGCCAGCCGAGGGCAGTCTGCACCTGCTCCAGCCACCCGGAAACGCTTCCTCGCATCGGACCTGAGCCTGCCAGGCTACACTTAAGGCCGTTTCCCCTCCTTTGTTCCCCCAGAACGAGTTTCTGCTGTCTGAACAGCAGCAGAGCAGTCGTGAAGCTGAGGCACGTTGCTGCGTGCCCGTCTGCCTTCTCTTCTGGCGGAAACATCCAGCTCCTTAGCCTCTCATCAGAGTGTTTTTCTCCAGTCCCTTTGTCGCCTTTGCAGCTCCCCAGGCCGCCCCGCGGTTCCCAGGCTCCTCAAGGCTTTGTAGGGAGCGTCTGCTGGCCGGCAGCGCATCAAAGCAGCCGCGGTGGGAACGGCGGGTGGCAGATCCACATTACAGGGCAGGAAAGTCGGGGAGGGATGATTCATCCGCAGGAGGATTCACAGTGGAATCCTTTAAAAAGCACGCTCCCCCGACCGTTCGGATGTGTTCCGACTTGCGAACATTCAATTAGAAAGAACGCCTCTGCTGGGAATTGGAAAACACCTCTTGGTGACAGGTCTGGCCCAAGGTTCTCGGTGCTAACCGGTCTGGCAGAGCCTCCTGCCTTGGGTCCCCTTTTTGGTTTAATGTCCTGTGCAGCTTCCTGTGGGGTGACTTTGCACTGCCCTTGATGTGCGCTTGGAAGGTCAGGCCTGCCCCGCCCTTGGACTCTACACCTTGTAGGTGGCAGGAGGCTGCTGAGAGTTGGTCAGGAGTTCCCCAAAGTGAATCACCCCCATCTTGCCACCCAGATCGCTCAGAAATATATACAGCTACGCTGAGGCCTGTGGCGACCACTTGTATCCTCAGGAGTGATGGCCACTTATTAATAGCCACTGTTTGACAGGGAATTTTCTTTTGGGTCCTCTTTGTAGCCCTTGGACAGCAGAGTGGGTATAACAGCAGCCAACGTTTATTGTGTATGTACTGTGTTGCAGCACGGTGCTTCACGTATTAAATGGCATGAATTATATCATGTAATCCTCATCCCAAATCTGTGAGGGAGTTGTGTTATTCCCACCTTACCAAAAAGGGAACCAAAGCTTGGAAAGTCACTTGCCCAAAGGCACACGGCTGGGAGTGGCAGAGCCAGGGCTTTGGCTGAGCAGGTGGACCTGGCCTCGCTTCCCCACGCTCTAACTGCATTAGTTGTTGTGTTGCACAGCACAGAATCCCGAGTACTTCCCCCGCCGCCCCGAAATTAAAGCATTCATCTTTCTCTCGGCCTCCCAGGCCCGCCTCACTGTGTGTCTAAGGAAGAATTAGCTCAGCCTGATGGGGCTTGTCGGCGGAGGCAGACTGATCATTTCAAGACTGTCTGTGGTCCACGTGGGCGGAGCTGCTGTGTGCTCCCACACGGTTTGGGCAGAGTGTGGGGTGTGCATTTATGCTTCTCACATGGAGTTGTCCATTTGGGTTTTCTGATCTTTGATTTTCTTAGTGTAACATGACTTTCCTACCTTCTCTGCTTTTTGTCTGGATGGCAAGGTCAAGGCCCACTGAAGTCTTTTTATTGGGGGCTGCCTGTGGTCTGTTCTCGCCCTCCCCATCAAGAGTGCTCTCCCATCCTCTTCCCCTGACCCTGGCTCCAGGGACGTTTCTGTGGCTGTCCCTCTGGTAGAAAGACAGAGCTTCAAATGCTCTGTCTATTGAACTGTAGCAAAGAGGTTCGCGTCCCTCGTCCCTGCCCTACCGCAGTTCTCTGAGAAGTACCATCCTCTGGGGTGAGGAAACTGAAGGAATCGCACAGTTTCTCCAAGCACTGCGAGCTCTCCTTTCCAACACCACCTGCGGCCAGCATCGTGTCTCTCCTGCTTGTGCAGTGCTCTGATTCGGGTCTGTCTGCCCTACCAGACTGCTGGCTTCGCAAAGGCAGAGACAACGTCTGTTTTGTTCTCCGCTGTCTAGCACCTAGCACACTGCCCATGCTCAATGCACTTCTGAAAATGAATGAGTGAATGATGGAAAGTTCTCCAGCCTCAGGCGGCTGCCTCCCAGACTGGAGGCTGCTCAGCAACCTCCCTTTCTAGGGCCAAGTTCACTGTGCTTTTCCCACAATTGCAGAAGGTCCTGGGAGCCTTTTACTTACCAACCTGGATAGTCCTGGATGAGCAACCCTCTGTAATCAAAACCAAATCAACTCCCACCTTTTTAGTGCCCAAGGCAGGCCGATGTAGCCACAGGAGGTGGCCAGTGTGAGTTGTCTCTGTAATTTACAAATCGCCATCTTAGGGAGAAAGTACCTGCTCAGAGCCTAACAGTTAAAATGATAACAATATCTTGCCTTTTTTTTTGTACAGGAGTGTGAACTTATTCAATGATATGGAAAAAGAAATGAATGTAAAATGAACACTGAGCACTATTTATGTTCCCCCAGTTCCTTTTCTGGTGCTTATCCATGTCATCTGAATATTTTTGTATAGTCGTGGTTTACCTCTGTGTTTCTGCTTTACGTTATTTTTGCATTTGGAATTGCGTGCACACATTTCCATGTGTTGGCAGTTCATATGCTTTTTTTTTTTTTCTTTTTGCTATTCTGAAGCTTGATCTTTTAATTTAACTCTGAGTCTTGGATAACTTTGTAAACAGCAGACATAGAGCTACCTTGTTATTTTTCACGGTTGGGTAGCGTCTGCTGATGGACGAACCCTGATGTTCCACCAGCCCCCTATTGGTGGACATTTAAGTTGTATCCTTTAAAATATAAATATGTAATATATTAAAAAACCCAAAAAACTCACAATATTGGAGTAAACATCCTCAAATAAAATTTTGTTTATATGCTGGAATTTATCTGTAGGATAAATTTCTGACGGTGGAAATGCTGGATCGGAGAATATGAACACGTAAAATTAAATTATCCCCCAAAGTCACCTCCAAAATGATTGTGCCAGTTTACATCTTCAGTAGTCCATTTATTTGTTAACGATGGCATGCTGTTATGTATGTTGATATACTATGGTTTATTTTACGATTTTTCCTATTGTTGAGCCTTTGAGTTATTTCCCGTGTTTTAGGCTTTTTTGACTTTCGTTAGTCATAAGGTTACCTTACCTTTTCAGATCCCCTAATTGAGTTTTCTACTCTTGAGAACTTCAGAGTTAGGTCGAAACAGGCAGTATTTCATCATGACTGTTTTCCATTCTATGCAGACAGGAACACTGAGGCACGAGGGTTAGATGTTTTGCCCAGAATTATGCCGATAATGGCAGAGCTTGGCTGAGAGCCATCTCCCGCGTCCCCCTGCCGGGCACCTTTCCCTTGCCACGCTGTGGAGAAGGTACTGACCCGGCCTGCTCTGTGTCTCAGCAGGTGGAAGTGAGCAAGGTGTGGTGAACTCCACTTGTACCTTCCGGCTCCCTCCTTTCCTGCTGCAGTCCCCTGGGATGGGGTGACCTTGCTGACTCATCCTGGCAGGGCTGGGCACTGAGGTGACGGTCCTGGGGCTGATGGCGGAAGGCCCGTCCAGCCCCTTCCTGTTCCTCTTGGTTCTCAGGGCTCCACTTTTGCAAGCCTGTTGGCTAGAGTCTTGGTCTGTGGCCGTGGGACAGACCGACGCGGAACCGCTTCCTTCGCCAGGGGTTTGAATCGGGTTCCTTGGCTCAGTGCACAGTCTCCAACCACTGGAATCTATCAGCCACAAGTTTCTAGGAAATGCAAATTAAGGGCCGCAAAAGAAATTCAAGAGGATTTTGAAGAAGAGAAACACTAGGATGAGCTTCCTCTGAAGGCTTCTGGAGAAAGAGTCCTTGGGGGATTAGAAACTGCACAAGAGTTAAGAGACTAGCTTTTCTCTGCCCAGACAGCCACTGGCAAGGTGACTTAACTTGCACGGAAGCTATTTTAAAGGAGGGTGTGGGTTGTGCCACTGCAGTGTACAGTCTACAGGGTAGAGCCAGAGGCCAATGGCTCCCCAGTTCTGGTTCTATCATACTTACCCCTTCAAACTCGGAGCTCATATGAGCACCCCTCCACCCTTCAACAATGGTACCCTACCTAGAGGCCTGAGAGCTAAATGTGCAGGTCCTCAGTGTGGCCTATCTTATCTAGACATCACTCCGATTAGCCCATTCAAGTAATTCAGACTAGAGTGAGAATAACAGATAGGAAATGTATTATGACATCATGTAAGTGAAATGCCAGGAAACTCAGAGATATCACTACTTGGTGAAATGTGAGGCAGATCTTTGAGGTATGGGTTCCTTTCAATTTAACGTTTTTATTCCTTAAGCTAATACCTTCCTATCCTTCTGTGCCCTCCCCCGCCTCCCCACCCCCAATGCCACTCCTTGCCAGCTGGAAACCTAGCAGTCAGCAACTTGTCATTTCTTTTTCGGAAATCTGTCAACTCTCTCTATGATGGGCTCTTTCAATCAACTAAAATGCTGTATAGTTTACTGGAACCCGAGCAGATGAAAATGTCTCCTGGGAGGACACGGTTTCTGTCTGGAGGCCCTTTCCTTTCCGGATGTCACACGAAGCCCTTGTCTTCCATGCTCCTCCTGCAGGTTCTGACGAGGAGTACATTTATATGAACAAAGTGACCGTCAACAAGCCACAGAATGCTGAGTCTCAAGACAAAGGTATGGGTTGGGCCAGCTGATAGGATGGTGCCCTGGGACGGGGACAGCACAAGGCTCCGTCCCATCCCACCCCTCCCCCTCCCAGCCCGCACACAGACAGGCCCAGCGGAGTTATTTTTGGAAGCCGCATTTTGGTTGGTGGTATTTTGGGTTGATGTATTTTTGGGATGTTTCAATGCGCCACCCCCTCCTTGCCCATTGGATGAGGAATCTAGCCCTAAAACATCTTGGCTGTTCCCAGCATCGTCCCAGGAACAGGAAGTCATAATTCAGATGTTCGAAGAAAGCAGCTGTGTGTGGCGCTGGTCCCACGGCTTTATGTCTTTTGATCGAAGTCTGTTTTGGGGAGGAAGGGGGAGAAATGGTGGTGTCAGCAACTGCCTTAGTAGTCAAAGATGATGTTCGGAGGTGCTCTCTTTGGCAGAACGTTTTCTCTTCCATTGGAAGGGCATATGGTGTCTTCCATGGAGCCCTACTCTTCCGCTCTGTTCTGCTCTCCGCTTTTCCCTTAAATCCTCCAGCAGTGGGTCTGGCAGGACCCCAGGGAGGCCCAGAGGTTTGCAGAGCTGCCCCGTTGCGGAGGAGCAGGGGAAAGACGCTCCATCTCCTGACTCCCAAGCCTGTGACTCACATGCACCACAAAGCACTCAATCCTGCTAAAGGCTTGTCTTCCAGACATCAGCCACCAAAGCTGATGGCTTTGGTGGCCAGACCTGCCTGAGCCTGCCCCAGGGTGGCTGAAACATTCAGGCTCAGAAGAGCTTTCGGTGCTTTCCTTAAAAGTACACAGAGGGCTGGTACCCTAACTTCCTCCGTGTGGCTTCTCCACCTCCTGCCCCTCCGCCACGCCTGGGTCTTAGCAGAACTCAGCCAGACGAGATTTGCCGCTCTGCCCAGTGTCGTTTACCTTCCGGGTAAACTGTGGGAGGGAAGAGCCATAATCACAGGGTCGGTGCTGAGAGTGGCTCAATATAGTGACCGCTGGGCAGCTCCTTCGCTCCCCAAAGCTCTGTGGCCAGACCATTTTTGACAGGGGGCGGGTAGGGAGAGCAGGTGCAGAGCCAGCCAGAAACCCCAGGCCCATGGCCGGGGCCTGACTGCACCCTATTCTTGGAGGAAAAACAACTTCAGTTCCAGGGACTGCCTGCCTGGGTAATTAACACCTGCTCAAATAGAACTCGCATTCCCGGGTAACAAGACTCCGCCGCGAGGCAGGGCACCCCTCACCAAAACCTCCTCTTCTGCCCGCAGCGCCCGAGGAGCAGGGCCCGCTGACCGACGGGGAGCCCGGCCAGCACTCCTCAGCCCCTCAGAAGAGCCTTCCGGACCTCCCGCCACCCAAGATCGTAAGTGTCGGTCCAGGACCCCTGATTTCCCTGATGTGGGCCCCTTGAACTTCCAGTTGTCCTCACAGGTGTCAGTCCACCAAGCGTCTGGCATTTTCTGAGCACCTACTGTGTGCAGGGCCTGGGGCAAGGCACTCGGAGGGCCAGAGCAAAAGTAAGCCTGCCCGCGGGGGGTCTGCTCAGGGCCACCGTACTCCGGACCCTGAGGGTGACAGGCCCAGGGAGATTTGACCAGTCCCTTTCTCGAGTGCCACCATAGGCCCCACACTACCCAGGCTCTTTCCCCAGCGCCCTGTGAGTGGGGCCATGGACAGCTGTGGTCACCAGCTCAGGCCACAGTGACCTTTGAAAAATGTATAAATCATGTCACACTGCACTTCCTGCTTGAAACCCACCAATGGTTCTCATTAAACTTGGGGGAAGAAATCCCCATTCCTAAACATGGCCCCAGAGCCGACTGCCTGGCCCAGGTGCGGGTCCGGCCTCATGGCACGGGCTCCTCACTGGCCTCCCTTCTCCTGAATCGTGCTGCTCTGGTCAGTCGTGCCTCAGGGGCCTTGCACTTCCTGGGCCCTGCTGCTGCCACCGCCTCTCTCCGAAGTTCTTAGACTGTCCCTGACCTGGCTAAGTGAGGCCCCACGCCCCATCCCCACCTGGCCGCCGCCTGCCCACCACCCAGGCACCTGCTCCCTGGCACTTGCCGCTGTGGGAACAGTTCGGTTTATTATTTGTCTCCTCCCCCAGATGTCAGCTCCTGAGGACAGGAATCATGTCTCTCACTCCCTACTTTGTGACCAGTGTCTGCGCACAGAGTGGGCCATACACAAATTTTCATTTATTTGGATAGATGGGTGGAATTATGGAATCGTACGGATCTGCATTCAGCTCCCAGCCCTGCCAGGAACTAGCTCTTTGACTTTGAGCAAGTTATTTAAAGTCTCTAGCCCTTTGTTTCCTGATGTTTCCATGAAGAAATGCTGACATCTGTCTCATCAGATGGTCTCACTCCACGGGCTAAGGCTGTGCGCCACCGGGCACTGTGTGTGGCATACTCCGCTCATGTTCAAACCTGTGTTCGAAGGATGAGGAAGCCTAATGTCACACAGCCTCAAAGTGGCAGGATCAGAATTTGAAGCCAGGTTCTTTCCTCTAAGGCGTGGTTGGGGAGGTGTCCTGGGGAAGGGATGGGGCCCCAAGTAGGAAGGATTTATATGGGTAGCAGGGGGCCTGGGGCCAGGGCCAGCACCAGCTGACTCCACGGTCACTGAGCTCCTGCCAAGTGACCCATCACCTGATCTGCGGGCTCATGTCACTGCAGAAGGGGTCCTAACCCCAGAGTGGCTCTGGACTGGCCCCTTCATTCACACCTTCCTGAGGGGTGGCAGGGCTCCTCAGGTGCTCTCTCCTGTGGCCACAGCTGGGGACACTGATGCCACCATGTTGGGCAGGCGGGGCAGTTGTGGAGTGCCTGGGACCATGTCCCATTGCATCAGGTCCCTCGAGCTGGGAAACAGCTGGAGGGGACTCTGTCTTGGGCTGGGTGAGACGTGATGGATGGATCTGGGTTTCTGGGTGTCCCCTGTGATGCTGACGATGCCGGTGACTGCCACACATTCCAGGCAAACAAACACGATCCTCCCACCCCCCATCAAGGGATGGGTATTTTTGTTACTGCTTTTCACATGAAGAAACAGGCTCAGAGAGCCAAGGTCCGTCCCACAGCTGGGAGGTGGCAAGGCCAGGATTTGAATGCAGGTTTGTTGGTTCCCAGGCCCTGCTGCCTCCCTGACTGTGTCGTGTCTGGCAGAGCAGCGGGGCACGCTGTGTGCCTTCCAGCGCCAGGCTCCCTCGTGCTCCGCCCCATACTTGGGGTGGGGAGAGGCACATCCCCGCTGCTGTCCCCTCCACTGCTGATGCCTTTAGTCACAGGTTTTCTGGTGTGGCCCAGGCATCACTCGCCAGGTAGTGGGGACAGAAAGGTGCCTGTTGTGAGCCAGGGCTGGGACTGTCCTATTCTGACCCAGGGCCCGTTTGGCTTTTGCTGAGTGAAAGTGTCACTGTCTGCCGTGCCAGGGGCAGCTGCCCGTGGGCCGACACCTGGTGGCGAGGGGCATTCAGCAGACACAGTCCCACTGGCACCGAGTACTGAGTGTCCCAGAGATCTGTGTTTTACAAACACGGTCTGGGACCCGGTGATAGTTACAAATTAATTGGGTCACAGCGGGTCCCAGCAGCCCCTGGGATTCTGGGCTGGTTTTCACTGCTCCTATGCCAGTCGTCTGTACTGTTGGCACCAAGGGTCTCCAAGCGAAGGAGGGGAGAGGGGAGGGGGGCGCGTGGCTGCTCCTAGAGCAGACTTCCTAGGCCGTAGTCTGTGACTGGGCTCGTCTCCCTGTCTGAGAGAAACCTGGTGTGGAGTTGGGGAAATTGTCCCTTCCCAGGAATAGCATGATCCCAGGGTGGCCTTGCAGCCCGTGGTAATTGTTCCTGGGACAGCCTCCAGGCCCGGGGGAGGTTTCCAGCCAAGCCAGCTAACTGTACAGTGAAGCCAGCCCCCTCCCTGCTGGCGCATTGGGAGCAGCACAGCAGGGTGCGGACCGTGGCTCCCCTGGCCCGGTTCCTCCTGGTGCTGTGCGAGGCACCCCTCCACCCCAGGGGCTCCAGATGTGGCGTGTGGAAGCCCGTGGCGTCAGCTGGGGATTCACCCCTCCCTGCCCACATGCGTGCACACGTCTGCACTCCCTCCGGCCTCCTCTCGGGTCAAGTCAGGCTGAAGCGGCCGTAACTCTCAGTGCGAGGCCCCTGCAGCAGCGCCGTCGGGGCGGAGCCCCTGTCAGTGGCTCTGGGGGAGGAGGAGGACCAGGCAGCAGCAGCCTCACAGGGAAAGAGTGCGGCAGCTCAAACCCGGCCTGAGCCCGGAGTGACCTATGACCTCTCTTCCGCAGACAGACAAAACCCGTCCCTTCCTACCCTGACCCCAGAGCTTCCAAATGCCAGGGAGGCTCGTCCCCCCGACCCCGAGTGCTGGGCCCCACCCCACCGCTGGCCCTGGGCTCGCTGGAGGCCTGCCTCACACCTCCGTGCGTGTGGCTTGGCTGGGCCATGCCTCTGCCTGCTGCAGGCTTGGTGCCCACCGGCCACGAGCCCCGAGTCTCTCTTCAGTTGCTTGGGTCCCTCCTCCAACCGCCACAGACTCGGTGCAGATCAGACCCGTCCCACGATGGAAGGGGCAGCCAGGGGTCTGGAGCATCCTCGTGGGTGTGGACAGTGACTCAGGCAGCTGTGGCCTTTCCAGGCCTGTGCACAGCCAGGTGCTCGCTGCAGGAGAAACAGATGTTTGCTGGCCACCGTTTGTGCTCTGGCTAGCACAGCCATCTCCACCCCATCTCCCCTGTGAGGCCTGAACACGTGTTGGCTCTGGCCTCAAGCAAGCTGCCCTGTGGGAGAAGCAGCTTATTCCCCAAAAGGACATTGCCATGGTCAGTCTGGGAGGCCAGGGCTGGCCTATACTAAGCCCCGCTGAGAGTCTTCTGCGGTGCATCATGGGGCAGGGTGCTTAGAGCTCCGGGGCCACCTCAGGTCATCTGGGCTCCCCCTTATCTAACCTAAGTGAGGGCTTGGCCAAGTCTGATCCACCACCTGTTCCAGTGAATAAAGCTTTATTGGAACACAGCCGCGCGCTTATTTGGCTGCTTTTGCGCTATGGCGGTAGAGGTGAATGGCTGAGATAAGAGACCCTGAGTAGCTCACAAATCCCTAAAATATTTACTGTTTGGCCCTTTTCCAAAAAATCTGCTGACCTCCTGAACATGACTTTCTGCCCTGGTCCCTTCTGTGAACAGTCAGAAAGTTATTTCAGGGCTTGAAGTCAAATCTCTTCGGCATCTTCATTGAACACATGCAATCTCCACCATGATAATGACGATAATTAAAACCATAGCCCTTTCTCCTTAACCCGGGAGATGAGGATCTCTCTCCTCTGACCTCTGATGATAGGTCCTTGTCCTATTATGTGTCTGTGTAACTGTGTGACTCTCTTCTGAGTGGTTATGTAAATCATTGCATCACTTACCTGGATCCAGGCGCCATCTTTTCCCTCTGCATCCTGCAGAGCTGGGTGTCCTGTTCCCCTTTAGAGAGGCGGAGCTTGGTATAAGCCCAGCCAGGTCTCTTTACACACCCCAGGGTACACTGGTTCATCCTCCACCAAATACATGAACACAGAACTTTTCCCCCTTTGATATTTTTACATTTTATTTTTAGGTTAATAAAAACTGATATTTATTGAGTATTTAACGGTGCTGAGCACAGTTTAATCCTTAGTCCTTTAGCCCCATGTGACAGACATGTCTACTTTCTCTATTTTACAGAGACCAGAGCGGTCAAGCGAGTCACCCAGAGTCACACAGCAAGGATGTGGCAGGGTCAGGATTGCTCACCCGTGCCCCACACCACCTCTCTGTATTGATCCATTTACAGATTACGCAGTGTTGACCTGAAGGAAAAAAAAACTGAGGCAAAATTAATATAAGTAGAGAGTTTATTTGGGCCAAGTTTGCCCTGAATATATGCTCTGATTAGCAGTAGTTACAAGTGGGTTTTTAAAGGAAAAAGGAAGAGGCAGTCCCTAAGTTGTTTACCAATAATTTACATTAAAATAACATAAGCTATTGGCTGGCTAAACGTTGTTCTTTGTACCACAGAGTCCAGGAACCTGAAGATAATGGGTGAGGCGGCTAGTCTGGAACAAAATGCCTTTAAACAATTGCCCCCAGGTATGGGGGGGACGTGACCGTGACCGAGGTCCCACACTCCTGTCTCTCTAGGCCGGGTAAATTTTGCATACTGCACATAGCTCAGACTGCTCTCAGCTATTTTTCTTTCCTCAGCAGAGAGTGGCTTAGAAGTTGTTCAGGAAGCTCTGTCTGGTGCCCTACCAGAGAGGGAACAGGAGGCCCCCAGTGACAGACCCTGCGGTGATAGTGACCCATCGGGACCTCCTGCAGAAAGGCGAATTCCTCCCTTTGTCCTGTTCTAATTTCGAGAATCCTGACCCAGAGCCAGGTCTTGGGCAGATGGGACCCACCTCCTGGCAGAGAGAAGGGTCCCAGCACCACCTGATGGGACAGGGTGTCTTGGCAGCTGGAGCTGAGGCCCAGTCCACTCAGGACGCACAGGCCCTAGCACCCACTGGGGAGACCTTACTGCTGCTGAGACGAGGGGACACTTCCTCTCAAGGTTAAATCTGTGAAGAATGGACAGGGCACAGGCCTGTAATGCCAGCGCTTTGGAAGGCTGAGGTGGGAGGATCACTTGAGGCTAGGAGTTCAAGACCAGCCTCAGCAACATGGCGAGACTGTCGCTACAGAAAAGTAATAAATAAAAAAATAAATCTAAGAAGTCTGAAAACCTGGATTTAAACCAAGTGACATTAACGCTAGGGTCTGTGTAAATAGGCTGTAGACTCCAAGCCACACAGGACATGGCTCTGCAGACTCTGGTGTTCTGCCCTGGGAGGAGCTAGAACGGACTCTCTTGCAGCTCGTGCCAAGACGGGTTTCTGGATCCCTAGCCTTACCCCCGCCTCCTCAAAAGGCAGGGCAGGAATCCCCAGGGCCCAGGGCTCTGTCCGAGTTCAGGGCCCTGCAAGGTCCTTCCATCGCTGCCTCCCCCAGCTCCCCACCAGCTTCCCCCACTTAGAGCACCAGTGCTTTCCTCTGGGGCCTGCCCCTCCCGGGGAGCGCCCAGCACAAGGACTTCTCAAAACCAAGAGCGCGAATGCATTGCCGCTCTGCCGTTTCTGCTCTCAAGTCTGTGCTCGTCACTGTGGCCCTCCACAGGGGTGTCATGATTCAGGACGCTGGAGACCCACACTCACGGGTGCTTACGCATTCATGACCTGCCTCTCCTGATACTGATGCCGCAATCTACCTCCCCTGCTGTTCTTAAAGGGTAGTTTATTGAGGCACAGCTTCATAGTCTAGTGCCCATTATACAGGTGGAAAAAGGACTTATATATGTTCTTTAATCTACTCAAATTGCACGTGCTCACCCCCACCCCGCACACGAAGCCCAGGGTCATCTTTTAGACTCAGCTCAAAGATCCTGTCCTCCATGCAGCCTTCCTTGGTCCTAAATGTTCCTCACACCCTCCTCTGGTTCCCAGAGAACTCGACCTTGTGTGTTATAGCATTACTAATCAGGAGCTGTTAAAAATTCCCTCCCCTAGTTAAGTCTTCCTTGGGGAGGACTCCTGGAGTCTTGCTGCATCCTTCGCAGCTCGAACCCAGGAGCCATCTGATATTTACTGAACAAGAGGTTGAACTACATTGTGGTAAAAGTTCGGGATTGAGAAACCTGGTTCTCTTCCTCCCTGTGCCATTGGTTTATCTTTTTAGAAAGTATATTCTGTTTAAAAGCCATAATAGCTACCACAGCAGCCTGACACTCTCTGGACCTTAAGTGCATGGTATGTCGTGCACATAAGGATATTTTGTGTGGTGGGGGGTTTGAGCCTCATTTTGCAGGAGGGAAAGCTGAGCCTTAGCTAGGTGACACACTGCACCCGCAGCCCTTCCTCTGGCTGCAAACCAAATGCTATGGCCTGGGCGACTGATGGAATTTGTGATGTTCTACGTTCTCCCTCCCAGCCTGCTGAAAGGCTAGTTGGTCACTTTTTTTCTTCTGGACTTCCTGCTCCTTCCACCCAGAGGGTTTATCCGAAGTTGCTCCCAGTGTATGATATCTGAAACGTTTGTTTTGTTTGTTCATGCCACAGATTCCAGAGCGGAAACAGCTCGCCATCCCAAAGATCGAGTCTCCGGAGGGTTACTATGAAGAGGCTGAGCCTTACGACACATCCCTCAATGGTACATCCCAGCGGCCAGGGCTTGGAGGGGGTCTAGCTGCTCATCCTGAGCTGGAAGGCAGAGATCAGTCTGGGCTGCTGTGACCAGAGAGTGTGATCCAAATTGAGTGCTGGCCGCAGAGCATTCGGCCTTCAGTCTGAATGGGGAGGCAAGACCCACAGCAGACGGGGCCCGTCTGCAAGGAGGGGCCAGGGATGGCACACAGTGAGCAGGTTGACTGTGTCTGAGGTTTTCTGTGTTCCCACCTGCATGTTGCTGGATTCAGCACAGAAAGATGACAGAGGAGGGGTGTGTCGGCCAAGGGGCCCGAGGCCCTGGTCAGCAGTGGAGGTGGCGGGCAGGCTCAGCGTCCACGTTCTTTCCCTGGACTCACTGTGCTCCTGCTGTGTACCAGGGACAAGAGCCTAGCCGTCACAGCACTTAGATTCACTAAGAGAAGACAGACAGCAGATGAACAGAATGTGTCAGCAGTGATAAGTGTTAGGATGGAGAGGGTGTTGTTTTGGACAGGGAAGGCCTCTCCAATAGCATGACCTTGAGCAGATGAATGAAGTGGGGAGCAGGTAGGGTGGATACACGCAGGAAGAACTGTGCAGACAGAAGCACGTATATGCAAAGGCCCTGAGGCAGGAAAGCTCTGAATGTGTCTGAGGAACAGCAGGAGCAGGTGGGGCAGGGGAGAGTGACAGGAGATAGGGATGCGATGGGGACGCACGGCCACAGGGAGGACTTTGGCTTTTCCCCTATTGGGGCAGACTGCACGCCTCTGGAAGGTTCCTTAGTGACAGGCCTAACTCAGGCATTGAAAAGATGATCCTGGATGCCGTGACCAGGCTGTGCAGGCAGAGCTCACACTGACACCCTCTGTCCTTGGCCAGTGGCTCTCAGCCTGAGGCAGTTGGACCAAAAGTGCTCTTGGTGTGGGGATGCCACCACCCAGGAAGGCACCCGAGGTTCTGGAGGAGGTGGCTGTGACCCCAGTCTCCAGGGCAGCTGGACTCTGGTCCTCCCCCTGACCTCCTCCATCTCTTTCCTTCCTTCCGAGGTAAAAGAGCTTTGAAAGCATAAAGCAATTTGCAAACTAAAAGGTGAGGGCCTGGGGGTGGGCGGATGGGAATGAACTTGGCAGAAGGGGGCGTTGTTGGTTCCATTCAGGACCAGGGATGAGGTGGGGCCAGGCAGGTGGAGGACGTGGATCCTTCTCCCCTTCCTCCCTCACACTTCCCGACTGCCTCTGGGCCGTGTGGGAGGTGAGGCCTGCTCAGACCGAGGCTACTCTATTCTAAGAGGCTGGCTCCGTGGGCAGACGTCACTTGGCACGAACCCACTGAGCATGAGGTGTTGCAGAGTCACAGGTCGGGCCGTGATTTCAGACCAAAGCTGAGGGCGCGGTGCTGCTGTCTCGGTGCACGCTGAAGGTGGAAACGGTGACTCACGCGGTGAGCACCTCCGCGTGTCTTAAGCCCGTCTCTCTCAGGTGTGGCCTGGGCCAGCAGGGACCTGCCTCCCAGACGCACCCGGGGCCTGCGTGTGGGGCAGACACTCCACCTCGACACAAACAAGTGGTCAGAAAGCCCAGGCTTCCTGGTGTTTGTCTCTGGACTGTTGAGTTCATATTGGTTGTGGCCAGGATGAGGGGGTCATCCCAAGGACAGCTTGAACTCACTGTGCGGAGGTCAGGACGACTCCGAGATGGAGGAAACCAGCCGTGGAAATGAATAGCAGGGTGGGCGGGAGATGGCCCCGCCTTGTCCTGCCAGGCTGGGGCCTGGGGGTGACTTGGGGAGAAGCGGTCACACTTAGCACAGAGGGAGGGCTTCACCTGTGTTGCAAGCCGGCCTGGCCTCAGTTCCCGCCTGTTGTCCCCCACACCTGTTTGAGCATG
Organism: Indri indri; assembly: GCA_004363605.1. Classification (NCBI taxonomy): domain Eukaryota; kingdom Metazoa; phylum Chordata; class Mammalia; order Primates; family Indriidae; genus Indri; species Indri indri. The sequence continues at coordinate 3,592 of RJWJ010030974.1, read as the reverse complement.
TGACATGCAGGTTGCAGCAGGAGGGGTGAGCCTTCGGCCCCCCCACCTTGCTCTAGCTGGTTGGCCAACAGCGATTTTGGTGACATCTGCAAGAGGCCAGTTGCTTGGATTCTTGTCCTGCTTTGTCAGCCGTGTTCCCACACCGCTCCACTGGGTCAGGGTCCCCCAGTCCAAGCATTCAGCGAGTGTCTTGATGGCCTGTGCTGGAGACATTGGGGTCTGTCCTACTTGCCCGAGATGTGAGATACTTCATCGATGGTGTCTTGTGCTCGGGTAACAAATAAGCCCCTGGTTTCAGTTGATAGTAATGCAATAAAATCTGTTCCTCACTCATGGAGAGGTTCACCGTGGGCATTACTTGTCCTCATGTACTTTGGGTACCCAGGCTCCTTCCATGTCTGGCTCGGCCACCTCTAGGGCCACAGAACCCTCTGCCAAGAGAGAGACAGAACCCCTGTCTGCTTCTTAAAAGCACCAGCCATTTTGAGTGACCACATCACTTTTGCCCATCCATTGGTGATGAGTAGTCACTTGTCATTTCCGGATGTGAAGGGGGCTGGGAAATGATGTCCTTGGCTGACCTCTGGCCTCTCCTGACAGGCCTGCACCTCCAAGACAAGCACCGACCTCTGGTAGGCAGGCAGCCGCGTCACCCATCTGGGTCTCTCTACTTGTGGGTCTGCACTTGGGTGTGTCCCTCTCTTCATCTTGTCTCTCTCCTCTCGCCTCTGTCTGTGCCTCTGGATATCGTGCAGGTCATTCTGGCGGATTTCTCCCCACCGGAGTCCCCAGATGGGCGCAGGTGCCTGAAGGAGTCATTTACGCCACAATCACCTTGGGTACTGCTTGTCCCCAGAGCTGGAATGTCGGGGATTCCTTGCCTGCTGCCTGGTCTGAGATGGGTGCATGCCCTGAGGGCGGCCACGGCCCTCTCCCCGTCCTTGTGCATGGGCCCTGCATGGGCACCCCTGTGTGCCATCCTTCCAGGGGGGCAACTTCCTTCGCCTTCCACAGACCCTTGCCTGTGGCATCAGAACACATGGCCGAAAGAGCCGGAGCATGCATGGTCATTCTGCCCTCGGGTCGCGAGGACTTCCCGCAGGACACGGTGGGGTGCGGTTCACCTGGGCATGGCTGACCTGGGTGGAATTACCGGGGTGGAATTACCTGAGCATTCTGCCTTTCGCTCCTGCCCATCCCGCACCCCCTGGCAGCCAAGGATCTGTTTTAAGAATAGCCTGCATTTATGATGTGCTGTGATTCTCCTTAGGGATAGATAAAATTGCTAATACATTTGCCTAAATTTCTTCCAAGCTACTCCAGGATTACGATTTGCTGTTTGTAGTTAGCTCCCTGGTGCCCCCATGAAACACACGTGGCAACCCCAGAAGCACGAAACAGTGGGAATTTACCCAAATCATTCACACTAAACCCTGCGGCCTCCCTCTGTTAATTTTTGTTACCAAAGGAAGAATCCCAGTGACGTTGGAAATGTTACGTATTACACAGATAATGCAATACTGACAATGAGGGAAAATTCTTTAAAATGACCCTGATCCGACCACCCTATCAAATCAGCTATTTTACTATAAGCTCTCCCTGTTGCCTTACAGCGCTGATCTATTTGCGTACATAATTCTAATCGTGCTTTCTCCTCTTACCGGCATATCTTAGGGGATTGATCAAGCTGCAGACTAGTTTTCGAGTTTTAATTGACTGCATGGTATGTTCCCCTTCTGCTAACCATTAAATAGCAACTGAGTATCTTAGTGCGTGTAACATTTCTCCTTCCTCTTTTTTAAAAAACTAGTTTCCTAGGATAAACTCCCAGGACTGGGATTATTGGGTCAAAGAATATAGGTGTTTTTATGGCTCTTGAAACAACAGGCTCCCAGACTGCCTTCTGAGAGGCTTGTGTTAATGTACGTTGCCACCCCCAATAAGAAAGTTCAGGGTTCCTCACTGGGTAGGACTGCTATTTTCAATCTTTGTGTATTTAATAAGTATAAAGTTATAAACTGCGCCACTTTTTTTATTAAGCCATAAAGCCATAAGAGGAGTACTACCATGCTGCTTTTAAAGAAAACCGATATTAAAATAGTTAAAGTGTTGTTTTTAGAAATATGAAAACACAACAAAACACATTTTCGTTGGCAGCATAGCTAGAATAACTGTTGTAGGGGCCTCGTTCTGATTTCCTATGTTTGAATTCAAACGTGGTTCTGCTTCCTTAGTATGCGGGAACCCAGCTGTGCAGGTAGAGGGGCCTTCTGGAATCTTCTGGGAAGTCTAAGGGCCCCATAGGCTGACCCTCTTCTGAAGGTGTCATGGGATGAAAGGGGAGTGTCGTTTGGCCTGAGTCGAGGGGGCGGGACAAGGTCTGCTATGTAGAAGTCACAGGGGAATGGCTTTGGGCCCATTTCCTAACTGTCAGGGCTGCCCGGGAATGGAACAGGAGTGTCAGTGAGCAGGAGGTAGTGAGCTCCCCGTCCATGGGGAATTCAGGCACGCATCAAGGTTACGATAGACAGGGTTCCTGTGCTGAGCGGAGCTTGGATCGAGATCCCGAGGTTCCCTTTTCTCCACGCCTGGCTTTTCAGGGTTAGATGAATAGATAGATTTTCTTCCCATAGTGTTTGTTGGCCTTGAATAGAGCAGTGGGGCCAGGGAACAGCACAACTCCTGCAGGGTGGTGGGGAGAGGAACTAGGCAGTGAGGCAGGTGGAGTGTGCATCTGATTTGTGCTCTGATAAGTTTTGGGATTCTTTCAAAACAAAAACGTGAGGTTGGCTCGTTGCCGGAGGTAGAGGAAGGGTGTAAGTTTGCAACAGGTAAAAGGAGCTCCGTTCGTGCCAGGAGGTGTTCCGTACAGCAGAGAGGAGAGTCCACTGGGGATTCTTAAAAGGGGTATATGACCAGGAGAGGGTATTTGGGGGCGGGACGCTGGCCCCTTCCCAGAAAGCATTTCCTGCTGTGGTTTATTTGCCTTTTGCTTCTGAGAAGCCAAAGCCCCTTCCCTGGACCCAGGACAGAACCGGGCCCAGCCAGGTGTGTGGCTATCAGAGGCTGCCACGTGCACAGCTCAGAGGTGGCTCCGATGGCCCTCCTGGGCCCTTAGAAGGACAGAGTGCCAGGCCTGGAAGAATCCAGAAACATCCCCACCCCACTTGCTTCCTCCTTTCCTTGAGGACACAGGGGCCCAGCATGGGGGGATGGCCTTCTCAGGGGCAGTCATCTGCGGGGCAGTGGTGTCTTCCCTGGTGTTCCCGTGGAGTCTGACATGACAGGATTTGAGGAGGGCGTGGGAGAGACTTGTGGTTTTGAGTTATTTGTGTCTTGTGGCCAGAGGCTGCATCCCAGAAGCTTGGCTGAGGGGGTTTGGGGCAGGGCAGGCAGCCCTGGCCTGTGGCTGGTGGCCGCCGGGCTGGTTTGAGGGTGGGGATTGTGGCCTGGGTCGCTGCTGCTCCTGCCTGCCGCCCACTGCCCTGCCCGGCGATGCTGGCTCAGGACCGTCCCCTGCCTGGCGGGCCCTGACTGGGCGGGTCTTCCTTGCAGAGGACGGAGAGGCCGTGAGCAGCTCCTACGAGTCCTA
>RJWJ010030973.1:0-19534 GCA_004363605.1 Indri indri | reverse complement strand
TTTTTTTTTGAGACAGAGTCTCACTCTCTTGCCTGGGGCGAGTGCCATGGCGTCAGCCTAGCTCACAGCAACCTCAAACTCCTGGGCTCGAGCAATCCTACTGTCTCAGCCTCCCAAGTAGCTGGGACTACAGGCATGTGCCACCATGCCCGGCTAATTTTTTCTATATATATTTTTAGCTGTCCGATTAATTTCTTTCATTTTTGGTAGAGATGGGGTCTCGCTCTTGCTCAGGCTGGTCTCGAACTCCTGAGCTCAGGGCGATCCGGCCACCTCGGCCTCCCAGAGTGCTAGGATTACAGGCGTGAGCCACCGCGCCCGGCCTAAAATTTTCTTACTTGACTGTTTTTCCAAATGTGTTTCTGTTTTTATTTTTACCATTTTCCCCTGCTCTTTTCCTTTCTGGTCATTGTTATTGTTCATTTGCTCAACGGAGATTTCTTAATGATTCTGTTTATTCCCTGCTGTATCTCCAGCCCTGGGAAGATGTCCTGGCATGTATTTGGTACACATTTGATCTTTGTTCGTGAATATTGAATAAATTAATGTTTCAGGTTCTTTGCTGGATGCTGGAAATATCAAGGTGATTAGGACCTGATCCATGATGTCTTCAAGAGACTTACAGTCTGGACTCAGTTCGTATGTTTGATTCCTTTTGTTCCTTTCTAGGATTTCCTAAAATTCCATCTCTCAGTTACCCAAGTCTCCATGCCTGGCTATCGCTTCACCTACGAAAGTGAAGGCAGGTGTGCAGGGGGCATTTGGAGCATCACAGTGTCTCTAACTCTAACCTGAAGTTCGCTGTTCAGTAAATAGAGATGTGGAGCAGCTAGAAGCTGAAGGAAGCTTTCTCCACTGGCACCATGTACCAGAGAAGTGGGCAAGTTGGGGAAGCTGCTGTCACCGCAGCAATGAGGTGACCCGGATCCCCGGGGAAAGCTACCAATGTGTAGACGTGTCTGGGGGAAGCCTAGTGGATAAACTTAAAATATGTATGTCTTCCTCAACAAGGAAGCAGCAAAGAACAAGATCTCCATCCAAGCAGAAATAAAAGCTATCAGCCATTGTGAAACGATGTCTCATGAAAAGCAAGCACCATTTGTATGTGTTTCCCTTAGTGATCAGTGATTCATAGCAGCAGCGTCAAACGGAACAAGATCTCTCCATGGAAATCTATAAAAATGGTGGCTCCGGGTCCAGCTGGCTAGAACTACATTAGCTGAAAGCCAATTCATTGAAATTAAGCCTGACTGGCCAATTTGATGAGTGCTCAATTTGTCAAAGAAATTATTTGTTAGATTTACCAAATATACTGATTGTGCTTTTAAGAGCCTTTAAAAGGAAAGTTGAGTTTCATTACTGATGATGAAAGATTCTTTTCAGCATGATTGCCAAAGCAAGATTGATATGACCCCAGAGAAATTGACGAGCGATCTTGGAACTGCTGTGTGTGTAATAAAACACACAACAGCATAGACTGAAAAAAACTTGCCCTTATAAAATGCTATTTTTCCAACCAAAACCTTTCATGTGTGATGGGATTATTTTGGTTCTTTGTGTCTTCTTTCAGATGCTTTGGATTTTTTTCTCCAGGCTTGAAGCATTTAAAATATTCTTTGCTAATTCTTCAGATGGCATATCAGCCTTATTTTTGCACTTCGAACAATTAAAATGTAATTACACTTGAAATAAACTTTAATGTTAATTAGATGAAAATGTAAAATCAAAAAGAAATCAGAATTTTTATCAATTGGTCATTCAATGAATTCAAGATTAGAAAACTAAAAGTTTGGTGAATCAGCTCACTTAAAATAAAAACCAAGATTGCTGGAAATCTTGGGCCATCATCACCAACACAGAAAATAGACTGACTAATTTATTTCCTCCCGGTGCCCTTATGTGCTTGCTAGGTGGGGTGGCTGCAGCAAGCAGGAGTAGCAACAAAAGTTGTCGTAAGTGCTAGATCCTGAGCAAGAGAGAAAGAGCTGGCCCTATCCTCCCACCTGGGACCCTTCCCAGAGCAACTGGCCTCGAATTAACTTTAGTTTAAAAAAACAGCAATTCACACAAGCTACAGTTCAAATTCTATGAAATCGAGACCTCCAAAGAACCACAAAGATTTCTAAGCTCTGCCAACCACCCAATTACTATGAGTGCAGCAGAGGCCTCTGGACAGCCAGGTGGGGCACAGGGTCACGCTAATGAGCCGCTTCTCCTGCCCGGTGGCTGTCACCCCCGGGCCAGCCATTACCCATAGAGCTCCTTGCAGAGCAGTGTGGTCAGTTTCTTCAGGTGAGGAAGGTTGCTGGACCCCGCCTTCACAAATTCAGAGTCCAAGGTGAGCTGAGTGCTTAAATACTCTTGGATGGCTTTAAGATGCTCTTCTGGAAGCCTGAAAAAAATAGAAAGAAAAACATACTCACCCTGTTCCTTTTAGCCACCAACACCAACACCAACAGTAACAGCAACAGCAATAGCAAATCCTCATTCTCGGAGACTCCGGTTGAGACATGGTCCCTCAGAAGAACTTTTGCACACCTGTACGACGGTTCCTGTGGTCTTACTGACAGGGCAGAGTAGCAGGTCACAGCAAGATGAAGGGGTCCAGCAAGAGAGATGCCTCTTACCGAGCACCTGTCGGTGCTGCTAGAAGGAAGGCATTCTGGCTGGGGGGCTAGGAAGTGGTTGTCCTTTACAAAAGGACAAAAAGTCTTGGAAAATGTATAGCGGGATTGTTTTCCTATCTTTTTTTTTTTTTTTTTTTTTGAGACAGAGTCTGGCTTTGTTGCCTGGGCTAGAGTGAGTGCCGTGACGTCAGCCTAGCTCACAGCAACCTCAAACTCTTGGGCTCAAGCAATCCTTCTGCCTCAGCCTCTCGAGTAGCTGGGACTACAGGCATGCGCCACCATGCCCGGCTAATTTTTTCTCTATATATATTTTTTTAGTTGTCCAGATCATTTCCCTCCATTTCTCAGTAGAGATGGGGTCTCGCTCCTGCTCAGGCTGGTCTCGAACTCCTGACTTTGAGCGATCCACCCGCCTTGGCCTCCCAGAGTGCCAGTATTACAGGTGTGAGCCACCGCGCCTGGCCAGATTTTTAACTTTTTTTTTTTTTTTTTTTTTTGAGACAGAGTCTCACTCTGTTGCCTGGGCTAGAGTGCCGTGGCATTAGCCTAGCTCACAGCAACCTCAAACTCCTGGGCTCAAGCAATCCTCCTGCCTCGGCCTCCCGAGTAGCTGGGACTACAGGCATGTGCCACCATGCCTGGCTAATTTTTTCTGTATATATATTTTTAGTTGCCCAGATCATTTCTTTCTATTTTTCAGTAGAGACAGGGTCTCACTCTTGGCTCAGTCTGGTCTCAAACTCCTGACCTTGAGCGATCCACCCGCCTTGGCCTCCCAGAGTGAGGCATTATAGGCGTGAGCCACCGTGCCCGGCCATGTTTTCCTATTTTATCTACTCATAAAGACAGGGTCTGAGGGCTGGAAGCATGATCTGGTCAGGAGATGGAAAGTGGCTTTAGCTCACATGCATGGCACAAGTTCACAGCCAAAGGCTACGGAGCTCTGTGTTGAGAGGATCTGGAGTCATCTGTCCCAGGCTCTATGGAGCAGTCTGGGTGATCAGTGATGGGGCTGGGAATGCGGCCCTGCCTAATTTGGGCCAACCCTTTCAATTTACAAAGTGAGTGGGACTGAAGCCAGGGTCTGCCTGCTGTAGGGGCTGTCACCTGAAGGCTGATAGACCTCTGCATTCCATCTCCCAGCACCTTTTGTTCCGGCTAATTTTCGAGTCTTTGTTCCCCTAATAATGAAGATGTAATAATGGCAAGTATTTCCTGAGCCCAACATACCAGACACTAAGCTGAGCACTTGTTGCTCACTTTCTCCTTTAATTCACAAATCCATTTTGTGATTATTATTATTAATTATCCCTGTTTTACAAATGAGAAAACTGAGGCTCAAGGTCATTAATTACCTGTGTGAAAAATTATGACAAGCCTTAAAGATTTTTGTTCCAGCCTTGACGTATCATCAAGCTGAAGCCAGAGGGATCTGGGAGAGAATGAAAAGCTGTTGCTCTTAAGATTGGACAGGGATGGAGTCTCCATTTGATTTGTTTAGATTGAGAAGTTAGCAACTCTTTACCACCAGTTCTCGTAATATTTAAGGTTAATCTGTATTTATTCTGGGCCTTGACATCATAATAATCCAGTGTCTGCCTGAGACTGTTTACTAAAAAGGACAAACGTCTCTTCTATAGTGTTATTATAAAATGTGTCTTAGCAGGTCTAACGATCACTGACTTGGAATTCGAGACCATGCGTCCTTGCTGTAGGAAGCTCTATTTGTTAAAATGTTTGCCGTAGAAAAGAGTTGCCATAAAGATGTAAACTATGTTTATCCGAGGTTAATTTTACTCAGAAACTTTGTAATAATTAACCTATTAACTGTGACCTAATTGATGAGATCTAATTAGCTTGCAGTAAAGGCTGTGAAGCAGGTTGTCTCACAATTTAAAATAATCTAAAGGCAGTCCTCCAAGTAAAGAGTGAATTGACAAGCCAAATGGACTAACTTCAAAACACAATGAGGAATCTCAGTCCCCTTGACCCTGAGACCTGAGGGTGGCCTTATGTTGCCTCCTTCCTCGGTCCCTGTTCCAGCCTCATTCATTCATTCCCATCTCCAAGCAGAAGTTTTAAGATGGTTCCACCACCATGTGATCGCTGGGAAGCAAAGCTAGAAAGAGCACACCTCCCTCCTGCGTCCCCTCCGAGGCGGGACACCTGTACCTAGAGCGGAGGGACCGAGGAGGGGACACAGTCAGCAGATGTGGGAGAGGTGGGAGGAGAGGCCGGCCGGTGGTGCACCGGGCGTTCCCTGCCTATTCCCCAAGGAGCTGACTGCATTTGGCATCTAAACCTGGGTGAACTGAACAGTGGGCGCAACGTGGAACATCTTAATAAGCATTGGTTATTTAGACACATACATCAGGACGATCATGATAACGTATCACGGATATTCAGTTATTCGATAAGTTGCAGCAGTACTTCAAGGAGCGTGCACGGAACACAACCCGGTGTGCCCAGAGAGGAGCTGAAGGACACGTCTAGGTGGAAAAGGAAAACCGCCAGGCATCTCGGCACACCTTAACGTGTTCTGCCAAGTTGGGGGGCGCAGAGCAGCCCTGGCAGCCTCAAATTGGCCTTTCAAGTTGGAGAAGCTGCTGCAGCTCTGCCATTGAGCTTTTCTCTTGGGGGAGGGGGCGCACTTCTTACAAAGAAACAAAAAATTTTAATACTATTCATGCATGGAAGTTCCTGTGTACTAATTTACTAATTCATCCAACATATATGCAGTGAGTGCCTATGCTCTGCCGGGCAATGTGCCAGGCCTTGGGGACGCAGTGCCCCTCCTGGAGCCTCCTTCCTGGTACAGCCCTTGCCCCTGGCCTGTGTTGAAGATGATGGTGCAAAGTCCCCTGATTTGCACAACAAACACCCCTGTCATATCCCCACCTCCCTTCTGGCCACCAGACCCATAATTAGGGTGGACACCCCACGTCATGCAGTCAGGGACCTGCTGGGCTTGCCACGGGAGAAGCAGCCCTGGCGGCACCCACCCAGTGGGAACTCACCCGCTGGTGTCCATGTTCTGCAGCCGCTGAAGCAACATCTCTGAGAGGCTCGGCCGGCTGACCTCAGGTGCGCGGGGATTCTCAATTGAAGGAGGAAGCTCCTTGGCCTCGCAGGGCCCGGCAGACAGAGGGATGTTTCTCGGGGGCAGCTCGGGTGGAGACACGATGCTGTCTGCCCAGGACAGCAGCAGGAATGCCATTGGTGAGGACGCTGTGTGCATAACCCCAACCCGCGCGCTCCCCACGGCCCTGTGGGGTCCAGGCCACGGCACCCACGTTGCAGATCCCCAGCTGCGTCCCCACTGTTCCTTGCTGACTCCCTGACTACAGGGAGCACCTCCTGCCACAGGGACCTGGTCTTAGTGACCTTTGGAGCCTAGCACAGTGTCTGCCCCACTGTGGGGCTCAGCAGACACCTGCTAAGGTCAGTTCCCCCCACCCCCAGTGGAGACTCTGGGTGGCCTGCAGGACTGCTGGCTGTGGCAGACCGGCTGGCAGCCTCAGGCAGGTCAGCAGGACGGCTCAGCTCTCAGGGGCCGAGGCACCTGCCTCGTAAGGGCTGAGCCCTGGACCAGGCAGTTCCCAGAATGAGGCCAGAGCCACAGGAGGGGCCCATCCACGCCACCCCACACTGCCCCCTCTCTGCACTCTCTCCAGCCACGCCCTTCCTTCCCTCAGACCCTCAGAGACAAAAACAACAAAGCAAGGGGGTTCCCTTCACTCAGAGAGCTGGAATGTTAAACAAAGCACTTGAACTTCGCCTGAGAGATGGGGCCCGGCCTATCGCCTTTAGGAGAATGTCCATCCTACATGTACCACCAATGGGCAAAGGTCACTGAGCCCCTGAGTCCAGGACTCCCTGTGGGAGCCTCTTCCCACAGCTGGTGCCACCAGCCCCGCCACGGCGCTGCCCAGGGACCTTCTCTTTAGAGGGCGAGCCCTCCGCCTCCTCTCCCGTCCGGGGTTCTGAAGACGGGAGTCTATTTTGAGCCCCGCGGGTCTGGCAGCACCTTGAGAAGCTCTGAGTCAAGTCAAGACACCTTGGTCTGGTCACCGATGTCACGTTGCTCTGGTTCAAGCCAACGACAGGGTGGCCTCTTTTGGGGAAGTGAAGCCAGCAGTCATCAGACCAGGGTTCTCTTTCCAGCCCTCACAGAAAGTTGTTGGGGTCTTTCTCCAGCCATCCCCAGGGGACGCAACAGGCTGGCGTGGGTGGCCTGGGGGAAGGGACATGTGGAGGACTCTTCTGCAGGACAGCTTCCCGGCGGTCAAAGCCAAAGCTGCCTGCATGGCCCTGGGCACCTGGGGACGGTGGGGCAAGTGCGGCCTGGGCTCAGTGCTGGTGAGCGATCGTGGACGCACACGGGGTGTGTCAGCTGTGGCCATCCCTGGTCCCGGAGCACACCTCTCACTTGGACCAGGAAGGCGAGAAGGGACAGGGCCTGCCTGGGAGCCCTCTCAGCCTCCATGGAGCTGCGGTCCTTTAGGAAAGGATGAGCCTCACAACCATGAACGGGGGATCCAGGAAGGCGGGAGGAGGTGAGGGCGCCAGTGGCTCACAGGCCAGCTCAAGGGACAGGCAGAAAAAGGACGCTGAGCACATACGTGGCTCCTGGGAACAGGCAGAAGGCAGGCTGGGATCCCAGGTCTCTGGTCTAATCTCTCCTCCCTTGGGAGGCAGCCTGCGGGACCTGGTGGTCTCCAGACGCTGGGATTTAAGACTAGCCCTGACCAGCTGAGCTCAGTTAGGTATCTCGGGCAGGGTGTGGTGGCTCACACCTGTAATGCTAGCGCTCTGGGAGTCCAAGGCGGGAGGAGCGCTTGAGCTCAGGAGTTCTAGACCAGCCTAAGCAAGAGCGAGACCCCGTCTCTGCTGAAAAAAGAAAAATTAGCCGGGTATGGCGTGCGCCTCTAGTCCCAGCTCCTCGGGAGGCTGAGGCAGGAGGATCACTTAAGCCCAGGAGCTTGAGGTTGCAGTGAACTGTGATTGCGCCACTGCACTCTAGCCCAGGCAACAGAGTAAGACCCTGTCTCAAAAAAAAAAAAAAAAAAAGGTATCTCGAAGTTTTCTTTCAGGAAGTAAACTTTTGTGGGGAAAAGAGGGGCGCCCCAGGTGAGTGCCTTCTCTGCACGACTTTATCTGACGCTGGCTCCTTGGCCTTTGTCCTCTGCTGTAAAGGGCAGGCCTGAGTCTCACATACTTTTCAGGGACAGTACATTTTTTTCAACATATTTTAGGGGCTGTACTGCTCCCCCCTTTTAATGATGACATGAAGAAACACGTTTCTCATCCTTCGTTCTCCCCACACTGAAACTTGGCTGGTTACGATGATGCTAATGGTGGGAGCGGCCTTTATCCAGCGCTTACCGCGTGCCAAGTCGGGCACTGTGCTCATTGGCTCATTGGATCCCGTGACACCCAGAGGTAGACACTATTTTTACCGTCTCTTTAAAGAGAAGTGTGTGGTTCGGAGAGTTTAAATAACTTCCTCAAGGTCACAAAGCTGAATTCTAGCCCATGTCTGCCAGACCCAGAGCCTGTGTTCCTAACGCCCTTAACCACCGTGCCACTGCCGCCTTCTGAGACCGGCACGAGCACCTGTGGAGCCTGGGGGGCAGGTCCCCGCCCTACCTGTGTCCTCCTCAGGATCATCGCCTGTGTCCTCCTCCTCCAGCGGCACAGGGTATTGCAGATGGGTCACCAGCCCCATGTTTTCCTTTTTGTAAAACTCGATGAGCTGGTCTAGCTTGGTGAAGAACTTCACTGGGACGCCTTCAGACGCCTGAGGACGGAACAACCAAACAGAAGCACATTTTAACTGACCAGAACGTCACCCACCGCAAAGGCCATCTGCAGCAGAGACCCACGAGGGAGTAACCACGGTCCAGGAAAAGCCTCTGGCGCTGGCACGGGGCGTGTGGCCCCCACGCCCACACACTCACATCCTGTCACCGGTGGCTCCCAGGAGCCCTTCTGCAAAAGGCACACATTAGATAGTTTTGAAGATTTTTTTTTTTAGTTTTAAAAAAAACTGTTATTTTAAAAGCATTTTGTTATACAAATAGTACGTTTTTATTATGACAAAATTAGAAAATACAGATTTTTTTAAAATAAGAAATCACCTGTAATCCCATGACCCTGAGAGACTTGTGTTCGATTGTTTAGAATGTTTTTCTAGACTTTGTGTGTGTGTGGTGGGGGAGTTATTTTTATTTTTTTCCCCCACAAAGATTTTTTTTTTTTATTTTTAAACACAGGGGAAAAAACCTATGCTAGAATTGCTTTGCTTTTATATATTTTTTCCATTCGTTATAACTGTTTCATCAAAGCTCAGAAAGTGATCTAGGCAGCACAGAAATCTTCACTGGTTTTTATCTCAGTTGCTGATAACAGAGTAGCTTGGGGGTAATTCTGCTCAGATATTCAAATGCCCTGGGGCCCAGTCCACTGGCTCCAGCTGGAAATTCCAGGGGTCCCGGCAGCCCCCTCCCCTCCCCTCACTGAGGCCCCACCCCCAGGGGCAGCTGGAAGGGAGGCGGGAGGGATCAGGCTGTTGGGTAAAGGAATGAACACCAAACAGGCACCCTCTGGGTGTCTCCCTGACCTAGAAGGAGCTTAGCACAGTGGTCCCAGCTGCTGAATGCCTGTGGTTCACCCTGTCTTCGTAACAACCATCATGTCAATGACTTCATGTAATTTTAAAATTAGTTGAAAAGGCAGCATTCGGGAGTTGGAGGTCAGGGGTCCAACTGTTCCCCCAGAGGCTGCCAGCTGCCTTCTTTCTGCAGGCAACGGGACCCATCGCAGGTGGGAAAAGAGCCAATAGGAAAATAGGGAGGGTTTTGGAAAGCCCACCCAGCTGGTAGCAGGTGGGTCTGGGCTGAGCGTGGCTGCACCCGGTCCTGGCCCACATGCCTCCAGGTCAGATGCTATTGCTGCCTGGTTGGTTGGGATTCACTTGGGAGGCTGGGGATGACCTGGCTTGAAGGTCTGCAGGATTATGGGTAAGTGGGAATGCAGCTGAGGCAGGAAGACCCAGACTGGGACAGACTCAGACAGCAGGGAACGGGATTAGGGCTCAGATCTTTCCCTGAGCCCTTGTTCCCTGGTGCTTAACTCCAAGTTATAGTGAGGACGCACGCACCTCTATCATCTACCTACCCGCGATTCAGGGCTGTCCACTTGGGGTCTCTCTGTCTCTGTCTCTCTGCCTGTCTCTCTCCTTCCACGTGTATTTGTGTGTGCATATGCACTGCACACATGTACAAATCTCGGCATGGGGGGATGTGTGTGTGTGTTTGTGTGGCTTAAGCTATTTGGTAAATTCATAGAGAGTTTAACAAAAGGGGTATTTAATTCTTTTCAATACATTCCCTTGTTTTCACAAAGCCGCATGTTAAGCAATCTCTTTCAAGCATTGTTGAACAAGAAATATCTGAACAGTGGCAGCCAGGCCTTCTAAAAAGTAACTTGAGGCCGGGCGCGGTGGCTCATGCCTATAATCCTAGCACTCTGGGAGGCTGAGGTGGGCGGATCGTCCTGAGCTCAGGAGTTCGAGACCAGCCTGAGCAAGAGCGAGACCCCGTCTCTACCAAAAATAGAAAGAAATTAAATGGACAGCTGAAAATATATATAGAAAAAACTAGCCGGGCATGGTGGCGCATGCCTGTAGTCCCAGCTACTCGGGAGGCTGAGGCAGTAGGATTGCTTGAGCCCAGGAGTTTGAGGTTGCTATGAGCTAGGCTGATGCCACGGCACTCGCCCCAGGCCAGAGAGTGAGACTCTGTCTCAAAAAAAAAAAAAACAAAAAAAAAAAGTAACTTGAATAGGTTCAAAACCGAAAGCGAGCAGAGTAACAAAAATAATGTGACGCCATGCAAGATCTCTGAACCTGATTCAGTTAAAGCAGTCATGAAAAGTGCCATCCTGTCAAAGAATTGCCAGCTAATGGACGACGAGCCGTTAGGCATATGGAAAAGGGATATGAAAGCATCATAGAAAGTCAAAGGCGAATGACTTGTGTGTGAATCTGGAAAGGACTCTCAGCTGGAGGATGTCTGAGGAATGCGTGTTTGAGCAAGCACATGAGATGTGGGAATTTAAAACGCACTGATGCTAAGAAGTGTTATTTTATGCACCACTAAAAAGCCGAAGCTTGGACTATGCTACGCCGTTGACTATAGACACATTTGATTCCTGAGATGTCAAATCCGAAAAATAAACATCTTAGAATTGGTGAAATATGTTGTGTACTAGGCAAGCAGAGGAACAGGCAATCTAGAAGGAATCCCTGTGGGCAGGAGGAGCTGGAAGCCACCGGCGGGTGCTGAGGACTGTTTGTGGGGCAAACGACTATTCACAGAGGCCAGGGAGCCAGGGTCCAGCAGGCCTAGGCTACTGGTGGCCCAGGCTCCTGGAAGGTGGATGATGCAGCGTTGAGTCCAAACCTCAAGGACTGTGGACAGGTGGGCAGTCTCATGGCAGCCACTGGCAGGCGTGCCAGGGAAGGAGGCCTTCCTCCACCTCCTCACACTCACAGGGAAAGCCTCCGGGAAGAGCGTCGGGCCCTTCTGCAGGGAGCAGATCCGCAGTTGCAGGTCCCACCTTAAGGGAAGATCCCTTTGCACACGTGGGCCAGCTGGAAGCAGCCTGTCCCCACGGGCAGCACATGGACAGAGGAAACAGGGAAGGCCGGAGCATGAGCCAGGCTGAGTTAGGGTCTCCCTGGAGGAACTGTTCCGAGAGGGCGTCCCCTTAAGTCTTTGCTCTTGGCACTAAGGCTTGATGGGGTTAACAGAGACTTCTTTGAGAACTTATGCTCAAAGCACATTCAAGAACAGGAACAGGAAGAGAAAGGGTCAGAGCGCCAAGACAGGGACCACAGTAGCTACTGAGCTGGGCCAGCCTGGGCGGGGAGAGGAGTGTGCTGGGAGCCTCCGTGTGTACAGCCAAAGGGGCAGCCCACCCACGGCATCTCGTTCCAAAGCTGGGCCTGGAAACGAGGTGGCCAGGACGGCCAGGAGGTCAGGGCAGCATGGCCAGTGAGGGGGTGGGTCTGCCCAAAGCTGTACCAGGGTGTGACTTAACAAACCCCACCAAGTCAAAGCCAGGAGTCGGGAGCAGGGCCTCTCGGTGGCAGGGTCCTGACTACGGGCCAGCAGGAGCAGTGGGGTCCTGCAGGGATGGCCCTGGGGGTCCCTGCCCAGGCAGGTCAAGTCCATCTCTGCCTGACCATGTGCCCCACAGCCAGGAGCCAGGTCTGTTTCCTACTGCTGTATCCTCAGGTTGCATCAGCAGGGCCAGGCAATCAGATAAGTGATTAGTAGTTCTACGGGTTTGCTGCGTTGGGGTCCGGATGACAGCCAAGAGCTGGAGCCAGGAGGAGAGATGGGCAGTGAGGACCTTCTGTGGGTCTGGGACTGGGGGTGCAGAGGAACAGTGGGGAGCCAGTAGCAGGGGAGATTCCCCCTCTCCCACCCCTGAGCGCATCCGCCAAAGGTGGTGCCTTTTCAACAATTTTATAAGGTAAAATGTGGACAAGAAGGTTATCACATGCATTAGCCATGATGGAAGCAGCTGTCACACTAAACTGGGGGATTTGGGGAGAATTTGGTGGACAGGGTGTAGGGATGCCAATAAGAAGTGGTACCCCCTAGAGCTAGCCATGGTGGGGGGCAGTTACCACCCTAGGAGGATCCCAGGTGAGGGGCGGGTGCTGGAACCTCCCTGGGAGGGGGCCAAGGCAGATCTTGTGCCCCGCCCCCCTCCTCCCACCCTCCTGGCAGCTGGCTGTGGCTCCCTTTGGACAGGGAGCAGGTGCATCTGGGGGCAAACAGAAGATGCTCAGCACACGACGGCCCTGGTACAAAGCACCCGAGGAAGCAAGTGACCACGTGTCTGCGTGGGACGCCCGGCGCAGCATCAGCCACACTTCCGACCAAGGACAGGGCTGCCCTCGGTTCCTAACGGTCCAGGCCACCAGACTTTGTTCCTCATTCTGCAGCGACTGCCTTCCTGAAAAGATTCGTCAAGTCATTTTGAAATGCAGAAGGAAGCCCCGAAGGCCCAGGTCAGCTGCGTGCTGCTAACGTGGTCCTCCACGGTGCCCGGCGCTCCCTGCTGACGCCCACGGATGCCCACGGCGGCAGCTCCCACTTACCAGGAATGAGAGCCTTCTCCTTAGCGGGTGACTAGCACATAACAGACAGCTTGACTTTGAAAAACACAAAGAGCAACATTCCCTCCTTGAAACAGGTTTGTTAGCTGAAGACGGTCCAGGCTCAGAGCAGCCCTCTCTTCCAGGGTAATTGTGTCAACAGAGTGGACATGAACTCATGTTTGTAGCCAAAAGTCAGGCAGGAAAAACGTGGTAGGGGTTAGTTCAGATTATGAAACAAAATACCTACCTCTTCTCCTGCCTCCCGTTAAAATCTCTAGGGCTGCGGAAAACTCTGGGCTATTTCCAGCAAGATCATTTTCATGAAGCCTCTGCAGAGAGCTCCCCACCAAGCCCAGCTCAGAACCAACAGCTGGCTCTGCCTCGTGCTCTGGATTCTGTGCCCGCCTCCCCCACGAGTTTGCAAGTCCCTGAAGGAGAGGGACCCTGTTTGGCCTCGCCTTATACTCCACCAAGTCTTGCAGGGGAGGCTGGCTGGAAATACAATGACGGCACCCACCACTGTTTTGAGAGACATACACCCTGCAGCAAACAGACATCCCAGGTGAAAAGATGTAGAAGGAAACAGGGGTGGATTGCCAATTGCCAAGCTGGGTTTTGCGGGGACAGGAGACTTCGCCTCTGTCTGACTCCTTGACACCTGGGATCACCCAGAAAGTGGTACCCTGGGGAAGGTACAGAGCAGGGGAGAGGGGCCACCTCTGTCCCCGGGCTTCAAGAAGAGAAGGGCGCTGGGGTCTTTAAAACAAAGGACAGCTGATGTCCAGACTGCTGGAGGCTCAGGGCTGCGCATTCTGAGAAATGCGCCTCCAGAGACAGTTCTTGGGCTATGACTGTCCAACACCCTCCAGGGGGAAGGGGGACACAGATGGGGGTGCCAGACAGGCTGAAGTCTCCCAGGGGGTAATTTTAACTTGAGCACTGTCTGCTGTCTCTAAATGGGGAACTGAAATTGGACGGGGCGCAGAGGAGGAAGCCCGTGCAGGGAGCAGAGCAGGACTGGGGGCACCGGGAAGTCCCTCCCTAAGGTCCTGCCGCGGGGAGCCAGCTGAGCACCGGCAGGGGCTGGACAGGGCACCCCGCTTGGCTCTCGCGGTGGGATGGACCCCCCAATGCTTTTATCTATTTCCTTTCTGCCCTCAGTACCGTTCCCACTCTCTACCCACCTCCTCTCCCCAGACCTCTTCCTGAGAGCAGCAGACCCAAGGTGGGGGAAGCAGGGGGAGAGAAAGGGAGACCAGATCACGGGTCTCTAGGTCCTTCTGGGCCCTGGCAGAGTTTGGATTTTGTTCTCAGAGTGATTTAGAGCCACTAAAAGCATGTAAAAGCTAGTGTGTGGGGGCGACGTGAAAAGATTTACATTTTAAAAATATCACCTTGGCTGTGGTGTGGGGCAGGTGTGGAAGACGGGGGGCAGGAACCCCACTCTAGTGCTTGAACTAGGGGCCCAGCAGAGGCAGAGACACAGGACGGAGCTGGAACTGGGTGCGCCCCATCAAGGAGGGGTGGTTAGCGCAGGGAGGCAGGGAGGGCGCTCCCCCATCTCTGGCTTTAGTCACGGGGGCACGTCAATGCCATTTGATGAGATGGGAAAGTGAGCGGGGTGAGGGCGGGAGGTCAGGTTTGGGAAGAGCGTGTGAGGCCCGCTTCAGACCCAGAAGTCCCTCAGCCGTGTGGCCCAGAACAGACCCCGCCCGTGCCTCCCTGACAGACAATCCTCTCTTCCTCCTTCCTTCCCTTCCCTTCTCTTCTTCTGTTTTCTTTGAAACAGTCCATTTGTTCCCTTTCTTTCCCTTCCTTTGATGCATCCAGTGCCAGCAGGATCCTGGGGCGGGGCCAAGGAGGCGGGCAGGACACAGAGGATGCAGAGCCCGTGGGGCTGAGGGCACAGCTGGGCTAAGGACACGGCCGGGCCTTAGAGGCCTGCACGGCAAGGGCCAAGGATGTGGCGGGGCCGGTCAGGGAGCAACGGAGTAGGGGACAGCAGGGATTAGATATGTTATAAACATCAAACAAGCGAATGATCAAATACATGGAGAAAAAGGGTGCCACGCTTCTCCCTGTCAGAGAAAAAGGCTACAGATGTGGAAAGGAGGAAGGCCAAAGGAGCTGTGCAGTGTTGGGTTAGAATGGGACGTGCCAGTGTGAACTCAGGAGTTTACTATACGTGGTCAATGCAGGTGTATAGGTGAGTACCCCTCCCAGCTCCGTCTGCTCAGAGGGCCTACAGCACTCCAACTGTGCGGATCTTGGCTGCTAAATACCATTCTCTGCTGCAAGGAACCAGGGCTCCTTGAGAAATGGCTGAGTCCGGCAACCCTAGGATCAAGGGCCAGGGACGTATACCGGGGCCTGGGACATCTGTTGCCCCAGAAGGTAAGGAAATGCTCAAAAAATGTTGGGAATTTGTTCAAAGGATACAGACGCCAGGAGCCCACTGAAAGGACAGTTGAAAGGAGCATCTAGCACAATTTAAACATCAGAATGAATAATACAAATAATTATAATCTACTGAATAAAATAGGAATCTGTGAGTCTATACTGACATGAATGAATGAGAAGGGAAAGCTCCTCCCACAGCAGAAGCCAGTTGATCACTGTCGAAGGAATTACAGGAATAGTCGCCGTTGGCAACCATCACGGTAGTAATTGATTCGGGCAAGAATCATCCACAGATGTTAAAACTGGGTGGGTGAGAGTTTGAGGAAGAACAGGATATTTAGATAGTCTCAGAGTATCTTCCCACATAACAGTTATTAATTTTAAAAGAGAAAAATAGTAATTTTGCAAAGAGGAATCCTGGCAGACACCACTTTAACCAAGTGCTCGATGTCAACTTCGCAAGTGCCAGGACAGGGCGGACATCCTGAGATGGACGCACAGAAAAGGCCCCAGCCCGGCTTCTGTGCCTTCGGCCGAAAATGCAGCACCTGGGCCCAGGCGAGGGGAAACACCTGAAAACGCCAAATTGAGGGATAGTCTACAAAATCATTAGCCTATTCTCTTTAAAAATGCCACGGTCATGATAAACAAGGAAAGACAAGGAACTGTGCCCAGCTAAAGGACACTAACAGGATGTGACAAGGCTCAGTCCAGGCTCATGTAACACACAAGCTTGGATTGACTCTTAGCCCAGAGGGGGAAAATATATACATATATATAGAAACTATATATAATTTACATAAACCTGTAAATAATACATTTACATATTGCTAGTAAAACTACTGGAGGAATTTAAACAGGGTCTATGAATTGGATGGTATATTTGTCAGTGTTAGCTTCCTGGTTTGACGGCTGAATGTGGTTATGTAGGAGAGAGTCCTTATCATTTAGGAAAGACACATGGAAATATTTAGAGATAATGAGGCATCGCCAGCAACTTACTCTCTAATAATTCAGAACAACAGTAATAATAGCAATAGTAATATGAGAGAGAGAAAGATAAACTTAGTATGCTAAAGCATTAAGTGGGGAAAGTGAAGGGTATACAAGCATTCTTTGTACTATTCTTGAAAATGTTCTTACATCAGATTATTTTCAAAATAAAATGTTTTTTAAAAAAGACAATCAGGCTGGAAATGGTTTATGTTTTATCTGAATGGTGGTTACATGTAAACACTTGTTTAAGCTTGACACTGTAATAAAAAAAGTTTTTAAAAAAATCGGCTTAAGTAACCCAGCTCATTTAATTAGTGTGCACACACACACACACACATACACACACACACAGGGGAGGAGAGTTAGAAAGCGTCTTGTCCGAAAGGGTCAGATTTTTTTCAACTGTACAGAACATTCCTAGTCTATATACTTCTAGAGGTTCCTATATAAAAGCTACAGATAGCCTGGAACCATCTACGATGCTCAGATAATTGTAATAATACTAACACATCAATTATAAAAAAATCCATCACAGAGAGTCGGAGCCGAGCAGCGAGAGAGAACGGAGGTGAGGCCAGGGCAGCGGCCCACAGGTGGCGTCATGGTGAGCGCAGCTGGGCCCCTGTGAAGGTCCCACCCACCCATGAGCAAGGCAGTTCTTGTTTTGTGACCAGGAGGGGGACAGTCCGGCTGGGAGAGGAAGGGCAGGGAGTAGACATGGCCATGGCCACAGTTCTCTCCCACCACCATGGTCTTGATTTACCTTCTGGGGCGACTGAACGAACGACAGACGCAGACTGGTGGTGTAGGCTCTTGGGGGCAGGTTTTGTGGGTCTCTGGGCACAAACAGAGTCCCAGCACTCGGCAGGAGGCCATCCCCTCGCTGCCACGCAGAGCCTGGCAGACAGGTGGACTGGCGGCTTTGGCAATTGGCACAGAGCCCTGTGCTGGGACAGGGACCTTGGTGTTCTTGTGGTGCAAGGAGGCAGTGGAAATGTCCGCAGTGGTCTTGCCTGTCAGAGACCTGCACGGCGGGAGCTGACAAGGAGGAGGGAACAGTGTCTTTGAGGATGTTGCAGAACTATTCGTGGGAACTTCCTGGCAGTCTGGTTGCAGGGAATTTGAGCTGCCCATCTCACAAAGACGCCTGGTTTTGTGGGTTAGTGAGGTTGGGAATGCTGTGAGCTGTGACTGGCACTTGCAGGAGAAGACATAGGGGAGGGAGGTGCGTAGAGAAAGTGGCTTTTCCACGTCTGGGGAGGGGCTCTTGTCTATGTCTCCTCAGCTCTGCCTCTGGAACACTTATCAGCCACTCGGGACAGAGGATAGGTTCATGGTGGCAGGGACACAATTTTCTGCTGTATATCTTGTGCCACAGGTAGGGGAGAGAGTCCCTCTGAGGGTCTCCTGGGACCTCCTTGGCTCTCTCTAGCTCGGGGCCACCCCCCTACAATGGAGAATGAATCTTCAGTGAGCTGTAAGTGAGGGGGAGGAAAAGATGGCTGTGGGTTAAGCGCCAGGCGTGGGCGGGGACTGGGCCAGGTGTGCTCACACATGGTACCTAATTTGTATTTTATCTAATATTGCAGCTTGCAGGTGAGGAAACTGAGTCTTGGAGAAGTCAAGCAGCTTGCCTGGGCGGTCAGAAATGGCAGAAGAGCAGCACCTGGGCAGACATTTCAAGATGAGAAAGGGGGTGGGGACCCACGGGTGGTAGGGCAGGGAGGCTGGCACTCGCTATCTCTGGGCATGGCCCTGCCTCCACTGGCCTGCCCCATGGCAGGGTCCCAAACCACTGTCTGGGGACTTAAAAAGAAAGAAAACCAACGCCAGGCTGGATCAGAGTCCCTGTGCGCAGACGGGAGTGACACGGCCGCTCTGGGGAAGAGGCAGGCGCTTAGGGGCAGGAAAGTGGACCCTGAGTGCCGGCCTGCCCCGCCCCACCCACCAGCTGCAGCCAGTGGGACAACATGGCTCCCCAGACACCTCCTCTTCCCCACGCCCCGGCGAGCACCAGGCTGCCCACCCCGCCTCCACCCACCGTCCTTGCAGCCCAGGACTGGCGGGCCTGGCACTGATGGGGGTGGGCTCTGTCTTCTCCCAACTCCCCCGTTCCAGCCAGCCCCCATTTCCATCTCTAGTGCTTCTCTCACCTCACTTGGGCAGACCTGGCACGACCTGGCATGGGCTTTGTCCCACTGCCCAGGAGTCTCTGCGGTTGCTTCTAAGCCCACACCTTCCCTGAATCTCAGAACTGATGCCCCTGTTTCTCAGACCGTGCCTGGAACATCAGCCATCAGCTCCTTCTTGGGGTGCACAATGTCCCCTTCCCCTTTCTTACTATGGGTCCCCCTGGGGTGTTGAGACCATTAGGACCCAAGCCTCTGCTCTTCACTCCCCAGTGTCTGCCGTGGGAGTGAGTCCGTGCTTTGCTCGAAGACTTGAGCAGCTCAGGGAAGGCTCCGCACCCCTCCCAGCTGCGGGCTGCAAGCTGGGAATGCACGGCTGCCCCTGCAACGGCAGCTCTGAGATGCATCATCTGAGAACTCTGCAGGTGTCACCACACTCGGAGCAAGGGGGCAGGGATGACTGTGCTCCCTGTCAGCACGTGGTCTGGGTGTTTGTATGGTGGAACCCTTATCTGGGGACCTCAGGACCACAGTGAAGCCCCCAGGTCTGGATGGTTCCTTGGTTACTAGGGCCATAGCTGACAATTATAAACCATGCCTCATACCCGGCATCACAGCAAGGTTGTCAGTTAACTATGGAAAATGTTCCACGCTTTCTCCAAGAGCTCACATGCACAGAAACCCAGAGGACGTGGAAGAGGCAGAGTAGACCTTCCCTGCTGTAGGATTTTGCATCCATGCCCTTCGTCATGGGCCTTCACAGCACCTTGCACTGGGGCATGATGAATCGACTTCGTTGGCACACCCCCTGATGTTGGGCTTGGCCATGTGACTTACTGAGGCCAATGCAATGTGGTGAAAGCAGCAGTTCTGAGTGGAGGGCTCAAAGGGCACAGTGGGTTTCTGCTTGTCCCTCTTGGGCCTCTGTGATCTGCTGTGAGAGGAGCTGCCCCAGGGATCCTCCAGCCCTCAGTCTGGCCCAAGAATGAAGACATGGGGAGCAGACCTGGCCAGAAACTTGGAGTCCAGCCTGGTCCAGCTGTGTCCCAGAGAGCCTGGCTAGACCAGCCAACCACAGCTGACCTGCAGACCCAAGAGTGGAAAAGCAATGTTTGCTGTTGTAAGTGCTGAGATTTTTGAGGCTGTTTGTTATGCAGCAAACACTGACAAATACAAGTATGATGGGAAGAATGAATTTTCCCCCA
>RJWJ010030972.1:0-19493 GCA_004363605.1 Indri indri | reverse complement strand
GTGTTGGCCACTTAGGCCAGCCCGCTCCTATTCCCCAGGACACTGAGGAGACCAGGCCATACTCCTTCTGCAGGGTAAATGTTCAGGAGGTCAATGAAGATTAGTGGAAGGGAAGTTGCAACACCAAGAACAGTAAAATGTGCCTCAGGTCTGGCCTGGGGTCTCTTACCGGCCCCCTCACTGCCTCATGCCAATCTTGATCACAGTTTCCGCCGATGAGGTGAGAAAACTCCAGGGATCTCCTTGCCTTTGGGTCTGGACCAAACTGACACCTGGCCTCACAGAGAGGAAGAACGTTTGTCCTCCCCCTGGCTGCCTGACATCTACCTCTCAGAGGTTCTTTTTCCAGAAGAATTGGGCATGTATGCTCTTGAGGGGAAACTCCTTCCACAGCCACAGGGGTGTGGTCTAGTCCTGGGCTACGGCCAACTGCTGTGTCTTTCCTAAAGTCTAGGTTCGTTGGTTCTCCATAACGCTCCACAGCTGAACGTCCATCTGTAGGGTATTACACACTGATCCCAGTTCCTTCCTACATTTTCCTCTTCAACTATACTTCTTTGGTAGACAGACTTTCACCCAGAGACACCTTAGTGCATGTATAAGCCATGACCAAGGCCTGTGTTTGGCAAACATGTCCCTCCCCTTTACCCACAAACATGACTCTCCCCAGGTGTGTCAATTCTAGAGAGTACTGCAGTCAGAGAGGCCTGGACCACAGGGCATCTCTCCCACAAGGGATCCTTCAGGAGCAACCACAGAGCTCACTCACTGCCCCACAAGCCATGCAGTCTGTTCCTCAACCCAGACCAGACAGGGGTATCGTTGCCTACACACTAGGCCACGCCCCACCCAAGTGCCTCTGACCTTTCTGGCTCCAACACTTCCTTTCCATGATCCAAATACAAGACAACAGAAGCACAGGTCTCCTGCATAAAAATACTCCAGATTCCACCTCAAGTAAAATTACCTTCGACCTAAAACTAACCATTCCACTGATACCTAGAGTTAGTACCTAGAGTTAGTCAAATTCATAGAAACGGAAAGTAGAATGGTGGTTGCCAGGGGCTTGGGGGAGAGGGAAATGGGTAGTTATTATTTAGTGGATATGGAGTTTTAACTTGAGAAGAAGGAAAAGTTCTGGAGGTGGATGGCGGTGGTGGTTGCACAACAATGTGAATGCCCTTACCTGCCAATGAATGCACACTTAAATATGGTTAAAATGGTAAATTGTATGTTATATTTTACCACCAAAAACAAAAACAAAACAACTAAAAATAAAAAAAGAACTAACCTATCAGAAAAAGAAAGACTGTAGATGTTTCCTGAGACTCGCTTGGTTTCATTCTAGAGGGCAGCCGCTGGAACTCTGAGTCCCAAGCACAGGGAGAAGCAGGGAAGGAAACAGCACACACAGTTCTGGCTCTGGGGGAGCTTACGGTCTGGTGCAGAGAGCGCACTCGCTTGTAAAACAGGTAGGAGAGTCCACACAGGGAAAACTGACAGCCGCCCCCGAACTGTGCGTGTCCCCAGTTCCCAGCACACACGGACCCAGAGGGAAGAAGGCAAAGGCAGTCTCCTGTGGGGTTTCAGGGGAAAATGTTTTCTCCATCACTCCACAAGGAGGTCCACAGTGCTTCCTTAGGCTTCTGTTCAGAAAACGATACAGAAAATCATTCAATGACTAACTAGTCAATAGGAGTAAGGATGTAGCATCAGACTGCCTGGGTTAAAATCCCAGCTGTGTGATCTTGAGCCATTAGCTCGATATCTCGATATGTTTGTATGCAGGAAGCAGGTGAAGCGACTCGATCTCACCTAGCACACAGTAAGTACTCAATAAATGTCATTGAGTGTTGTTCCTGGCTCTGCCTTTCCAAGTTAAGCTAGAATTAAACTTGAGGTTTAATGTTATATCTTCCCTCTTAAGTTTCTTTTTTTCTCAGACTATCAAACTTTCTCCCTGAGCAGTAGCTTTTCCAGACTTACCAATCAAAAGACTTTACAGTCTTCATGATTACTTTCAAAATTTCCTAGAAAATCTTCTCTTTTCCCCAGCCAAAGAAATTTTGACATACAAAGAGTAACATTAATATGTAAATTAGCATACAGTAAAATTCATTTTGGTGCCTCAGAGGCAGTATTTTTATAAATACAGAAACATAATTATGCATCCTCTAGAGGACTAAAAATAATTATACGAATTTACAACAAAGCCTAAGGCTGTTTCCTTTTAACTGACTGTTTTTAATATCATTTAAATCTTGTTAGAACTTAATTACCAAATCTCTCTTGTAATAATTCAGGTGGAAGATTTAAAGTCTAAACTTGCCATTCAGAAAACAGAACCTCATCAGAGAAACAAAGACGCGGAGGCACTGATTGCCCAAATAGCACAACAGAACGAACTCTGTCGAGACGGAGCCATGTTGGGCTGAGACAAAGTGGCCCACTAAGAAGAAACATTAATATTAATGTATGAGCCATGTTAATTATTTTCATCTACAATTTCTTGGAAAAACAAGATTACATATTATGACCATGATGGACTATAAAGCAAATTAACCGTTTCTACCTCTTCTTTAGTTTTTTATACCTTCCTTGTCTTTTTCAAATTAAGGTAAATCATTTGGGGGCAGTATTTTTTCATAACAATTTAATTACCCTTTCCGAAATCTATACAGAATACATGTCTGTGTATGTATATGTGTGTGTATGTTTCATATCTAAAGACTGGCTCATGTCTGTGTAGAAAAGAACAATGAGCATAGTCATGAGCAAGGGTCCAATTTATATTCTGTTTTAAAGACAATTATTTCTTAACACTTAGAGAAAATGGGTTCCTTATTATGAAATCAAAGGCACAAGAAACTCAAACACTTGAAATTCAAACGCATTTTCGTTTACCACTAGTTAGTAAGTTTCCAGGACTTATAGCTCCCTGGAAAATTAATTAGTCAACTTACGCTATAAAGGGTAACAATTTGTTTATGTGTGACATCTCTAACATAGGTTGGTATCCATTATAGCAGAAGCTGACCAATTAATTTTCCAAGGACCTATAGCAGTTCCATATATGAATTGTCCATAAAATGTCACAATTCATTTTAGTCGCTGTATCTGTCAATTCAATGAAAAAAATATTAATCAAAATGGTTGACAGCATCAAGACAAATTAGCCTGTTGATTCACTCTCTTTTTTTTTTTTTTTACCATTTGTTTTGGTTTTGTGTAGATATATAAGTGTACATACATTTATGCTTATATGAAATTTCTTCCCTGTTTCAATGGCTTTAATTCTATGGAAAATTTTATTCATAATATACTTGATATATGTGGAGGTAAAAAGCTTTGCTCTTGCTTCTTGGGTTCCAGGACTCTTTTTAATATCTCCTTTGAACGGATCTAGAAATATCGCTTTGACAGAAAGAGTTGGAATGAAGGTGGCAATGGAATGGGCAAATTTTTCTATTTTGTTTTGTTTTGTTTTGTTTTAAGGGATGGGGTCTCACTGTTGCCCAGGCTGGAGTGCAGTGATGTGATCACAGCTCAGTGAAGCCTCAAACTCCTGGGCTCAAGTGATCCTACCTTGGCCTCCCAAAGTGCTAGGATTACAGACATGAGCCACGTGCCCAGCCAGATTTTTCTATTCTAAGTCTGGTTAGTGAAAGAAGATCTTTCACTAACATGTAATCCTTTGAAAAGTTATCCTCATTATTCCATTTATTCTTTTTAACATAAAATTATGTCATTACCTCAATTCATGCAATGTTTAAGCTATTTATGACTTTGGGAAATTCCAGTCTTGAAGTGCTTAAATCTCCAAGTCATGCTCTTGGCCGCGATTTGTAACTGGTCCAACTGGGACCTGAAACAGGGTCTCTCCAGCAACAAGGGGGAGCAAAAAGATGGGATCAGTTCCCAGAGAATCTCTACGTGTTGCACAGAACTATTAAGCTGTTAAGTTCAGGACAATAACGGAAGAAATTCAAGCACATAGGTTTCCCCTAGTCTCTTTCTGTTAGTGATGGCAAAGTATAATTCAAAATTATAACACTAAATAGATTGCCTTGGCTGCTGAAAACAGAAAAACCTAAGAACTCTTTCTGCAGAAATTATACACAGGCCTTGTAGCCTGTGACCATCTTTCCTTTCGGCCAGTATGAGAAATCATTTTATATCTGCCCATTGTGCGTGTCTATTGCATTTGCCAGCTAATGTTTAGTAACAAGGGCTGTTTGTTCATCTCAGAAATTTGAACTTTCTCCATTTGTGTTTACCTTCACATCCAAACTAGAATAACTCTGCTCTGAGTTAATTCCCCAATTTCATTATGGCCACACTGGGGAAGGGGATAGGGATATGTGTCCAAACCACCAGACAGAAAACAATGGGAACAGGCAGCAATCCAAGAGCTTTGGCACGATTTGCAGGAGGAAACCAGCTCCGATTAACGCTATCAAAATGCTTGTCTTTCCTTTGATTGATATTCCAGACCCCTGTTACAATTACTGATGCTGGTGACAGCTATTGTGAGAGTCTTTTTATGGTTTGCTGTTAGCAGGGGAGGTTGCGTGGACTTCACCAGAACATTTGCACGCCTGCCTCAATTTAACCTAAAACCCCATTATTTTGCAAACAAAACACAGAAACCCAACATAGCAATCATTATTTCCCATATTCTTCCATTAAAAACTCTCCTGTTCACAGCAAGGGGTAGATCTGCTGCCGGCCCACCACAGAATAAGGCATAAAAGGCAGTGTAGAGGATAGGATGCACCTTTAGAAGGTTCTTTGGAATATGGAATCTGGCAAACCAGAGACGTCATTTGGAAAGGCATTGTTTGCCCTGAGACAGTGACATTACAGCAGGCTAAAAGCAGGCAGGTACAGGGTTCTGGGTTGCTGCTCTTCAGGAGTAAAGGATAAAGGAGCCACAAGTATCTGAAGATGGCCTTGCCCAAAAGCACCTGCCCTGGACACCACAAATATAGCTATAAACACTCTGCACAGAGTACATGAGGTTTTTTTTATAAGCTTAATAGGAAGTGTGAATAGGTTCTTACTTACGCTCAGATTATCCCATTATTCTGGTTAAAATAATTTCCAGCCTAACCTCTGTCCACCTTCTCATTTAAACTTGACCAAACTAAAGGCTTTTCCTATTTTCCCACCTCCAATACCTATAGGACTTGAATTTTTGGTCTTTCTGTCTCTCCAGGGCGATATCCGAAATTATAGGAACCAGAAAACCATAGAGAAAGAAATAAAGTACGTTTTATAAATGCTCTTCCAGAGAAACTCAAGTCATTTTTCTTGTAATACATAGATTTAAGAGGGACAATTTAAAGGAACTGTTTTTTTTAAGGAGGACATTATTAAAAATAAATCTATATACATTCGAAAAGACTTATTTTTCTCTGAAGGGTATTTTTGTCAAATAGCGATTAATGTAAGCGCACAGGAGTAAGCTCCCTGCTATAAATCCAGGACCTAGAATTGTTCCTAGCACATAGTAGACACACAGCAAATACTTACTGAATAAATGAATGAATGAATGGATAGAACCAACAGAAATAAGACTTTGTAGGGGAACGTTCTGTAAGCGTTGTTGCCAATCTGGTTTGATCACTGCGGGCAGCTAAGTCTTGATGAAAATAGGCACGTGAGGTACACTTAGTCTAGATATCTATCTGCTCCAATATCAAGTATGGTTTTTTCCCCTCGATTTTTAGTACGAGATTTTTTTAACATATAAAAAGTTAGAAGAGTAGCTCCAGTTCAAAATATGGTGATCACATTTGCTTTCTGTGTGTGTGTGCATGAGTTGATCATAATCTACAAACATCCTGACACTTCCCTCTAAATATTGCAGCATTCATCTCTTAAGCATAAGGATATTCTCCTACAAGATCTGACAGAGTTCTTTAACAGAAAATTTAAGGAAAAAAAGAATAGGATTGTTGGGGAATGACAGTTAAATAAGAACTGAGTCATTAAGCTTCGAGCCCCATGGTACACAGCAAGTCTCGACGGTGGGATTCTGATCATTGTTCCCAGCGGCCCCTCACCAGGGGCAAACGGAAACCCTCAGCATCTGTGAAATAATCTTGTCTGGTTCGGTCCCGAGGCCTCTATCCCATCTGTCGTCCAGGCTCCCACAAAGTGCTCTTGTGCACCTGCGACTGCTCAGCCCTTGACGCTTCCTTGTCCAGTGGCCCTTGCTAGGATTTGAAGGAAATTCTCAGTCTCTGGCTACAGCAGCTCCAAGTCCAGGTAAAGGATAGTCAATCATCAGCCGTATTTACAACCTAAGGTTTGCCTCTAATGGTCTCTGCTGGGCATTGCTGCCAGTTACTCACTGGCCTAAGAAAGACTTCTTTTCCCACTGCTGTGGGCTTAGAGCTTTCTTTTCTCTCTAAGCATTCTCTCTGAATGTGTATGTTCTATATTTTGTGTGGAAGAGGAACTCCCTGAATGAGACCTCTGCTGAATTGGATGTTCTATGATGCTGAATAGAAACGTTATTACCTTTCATATAATGAGCACCTCCATGCCCCAACTCCCCGCCTGTCTCAGTTTAACCACTGCTCTCCCTCTATCCTATGAGCTGCGCCATATATATGTATGTTCTAACAATATGGATTTCGGCACCACAAATGCTGTTGTATTTAATTTAGATTACCATGTCTAGACGGGAGCTGTTGCTTGCATTTTCGCTCAGATGTTCGATAATAAGTACCAACTCATCAAAGACCTGTGTTCAAGATTTTTCCTACTGTGAATGGAATTGTATGTTTCATTTGCCAAGGGAATATATACAAATGTATGTTTTGTTTGCCATAAGATCCCTCCCTAACTTGTTTGGAAATTTATCTGGAAAGTGAACATGGGAAATAGTTGTAGCAGTGCTGAGGGAGTAGGACCCCACCTCATTCCACAAACATTCACTAAATGCCTAGTGCGTGCCAAGTACTACCCTACGCACTGAAGATGCAAAGATGAATGCTAGTCCCTAAAAAATCCATAGTTAGTGGGAAAGACACTAATTTCTTATATTGGTTTACTCCAGGCCATTAAACCATTTGTTCTATTTAAATATGCAAGAAAGTAACATGGGAAACATTAATTACGATCTTGCTCCCTGGCAACCCTTAAGCTAAGTGCTTAGGTGCGTTATCTTATTCAATCCTCAAAACAACTCTATTATGTGGTTACTAAGACTAAGTCAGATGTACTAGTAACAAAGGTTAGATAAGTTGCCCAAATCACCTTAGTAGCATTCAAATTCACAGAGACCTCAGACACCAGATTCTCAACGACTACATTGTACCATTTTCTATTTTCTTGCATGATGAAAAAGAGAGAGTTCTGCCTGAAACACACCCCATGAATTTGAGGTCATGAAGCCCATATTTATACCAATTGACTCTTTCAGTTTGGAACTCTCTCCAAGGCAGTAAAATCTTCGTATTTCTCTTTCCACATCTGTCAAATGGTTATTTGGCCAGATTACAGTGTGGGTTTGTATGTGGATACATGTGATGAATCACAGTGACCCTGATTATCTTAAAAAGAAAAAAAAGAAATAAATGACACCAGAACATTATTTACATGGAATTTTTGGATTCACACATCCCCTAAGAGGGTGGATTTGAAGCAGACAAGACTTGTTCTGGCCGGTTTTAGAGTTATGATTCCCTCTGCCCTGACTTTTTACTGCACACTCCCCTAACTTCCACATCCCTGCAGGCTGTCAGAGAGGGGAGCATGAGGAATACTATACACCCAGTGAAAAAAGACCACCCAAGACAGCTATCTTATTGTGGGAAGTGAATGTTCACTGAAGAAACCTTGTAGTTGGCTGTGTCAGCTTCTGATACTTATCCTAAGACTCTAAGACTAAGCCAAGAATCAAAATAACACAGCCTATTGTAACTCATGGGACATAACTTACAATTGGCTGCCTAACATGTCATTTTCAGTGCTGAATGCTACCAAGGCAACAGTAATTCCTGGTACAGTGCCTGTCACTTATCTAACATATAACAAATAGGAGAAGAGGGTAGGGAAGATGACCAGAAAGATCACTGACCTTGGGTCAGACAAATCAAGTTCAAATCCTAACTCACTTCTTAGTAGTGTATGACCTTAAATAAGTTGTCTCATTTCATGGAGCACCAGCTGCCAGGGACTATGTTATTCTACCTCATCTATGTTCCCTCTGGTATCCAACTTAATTCTGCCCCTCAATAAATTCACTTTGATAGAAGAAATAGATGCTTACTCCTGATCGATCGATTGATTGATTGCCAGTTCAATCATCAACAACATTATGCCAATTAATAGCACCTGTAAGAATTGTGTAAGCCTCTTTATCAGTCCATATTTGGCTCTGCTAATAATCTTATTTATAGCGTAAAAATCCCTCTTAAGAAGCCAAGATAGGTGCAAACATCAACCCTGCTTTGTACAATTTTTGAATGGACTCAGAGAAGTGATGTGCCTTGGTCAAGTTGCTATAAAATAATTCACACTGGAGTGAATAATGAGTTTCTTATTCTGAATCAAAATCCTGGGCTCTCCCCTTAGGCTGTACCAAGCTTTCACCTACCGCTGATGCAGTCACTTCAAAGCTTAGGATGTCAGAGGTGGAAAGAACCTCAGGTGAGGAGACAGAGGTCTGGAGAGGTTGAGTGACCTGGCTGAGGTCACATGGTAGATAAGGGAAAGAGTCACTGCCCAGCCAGGGGCCCTTCTGCAAACCCACAAGATGGATATAGAGAAGGACACCGGTGCCCTTCCTGAGTAATAGAGTCCCACGGCCACAGTGAGCGAGGCTGAAAATGAAGGCAAATGTGAAGAAATGGAGAAGAAGCAACTCTTGGCCATCCCAACCCTCTGTTGTTGGGTGAGCCTTTAAAATCTCCTGCTCACCAGCCCTCGACAGGATGAAGCAGAAGCAGAAGCCCAGGGCAGCTCTGCTTTGCTGGCCAACAGTTACCGTGAAGACCACATGGAGAATAGGGTGGCTATTTCCTGAAGTTCATAAAAAGTTCACCTCTTTCTTTTCCCAGAATTCCCTGAATATCTCTTCTTGTTATCAGCAAAAGTTCAGTGTGTGTTTGTCAACACTTTAGGATGAAAAGTAATTCATCAGTGTTTGGCTAGTTGCCGATAAACATCCCTCCACTGTGATGACGGCAGCATTATTATAATTAGCTCTCACTAATCTCTCAGATTTACTCTACCCTCCAGCAGCCTACCCGTGGGGAGTGACCAGCCTCAGGCTGCTCTTCAATCATCCCGCCTTCCAGCTGCCCTAACATCTCCAGCCTCAGCTAGGCCAGCTGCCTGGAGGTCTTGCCCCGGCTGCCCTGGACCAACCCCAAATGCCTCACGCCAGCCGCCTGCCTGCTCCCTCTCTGCCATCCACCCTCCCGACATGCACCTTTACCTGGTCACCGGCAGATCACCCCTCACCGTACAGGTACTACCTAATTGAACCCAAACCCTCCTCCCCTCCCGAACCCTTCCACTGCACCCTTAGGAACTCTCCTACATCTTTTTCTGCTTCTAAATGTGTCTTTCCAGTAAGGGAAGCCAGGCTGTCCTCTGAGGATACTACTTCCGGCAGCCCTCTCAACCGAAGACTGGGTCTCTGCTAGTCCCCAGACACCTGAAGGTTGGGGGAGGGGTGCCCCCTTGTAACTTCTCAGACATCTGTCCTTCCTCAAAAATCCCAGCTCTTTTGAAGCAAATCACCAAACTTTATAGCCTCAGAAACCTCTCCTTGCTGTCTCTGCCTGCCACCTGCTCTGTGGCATCACGGTGATGTCAGCGTGTGGCTCACCGCTTCCCCTCACCACAGCCCCAGTCATCAACCTTGGAGCCAACCAACATCCTGACACTCAGCTCCTCGTCCTCCTTCTGGGCAATGGTCTTTCCCTCCACCTCCCCTCAGCTGTCTCTTCACACGCTCACACCCTCACTCTTGCCGTTGCCAGTAGTTGCAACCCTTGGCTCCCAGACACCACGTTCTCCTTACTGTCCAATCAGTAACTTCGCTGGCTCCTCCTCACCTCCCTGACCTCCGAACACGGGAGCGCCCCTCACATGACGCAGCCCCTTCTCTCCTCGACCTACGCCATTCCCCTGGAGGCCTCACACAGCCTCATGGCTTGAGACGACTTCCAAATTCTCATCTTCAGTAGGAAATGGAACTGAACTCTAGTCTCACATCTCCACCTGCTATTCCACATCTCTGCTTTCAAGTCCAAGAGGAATCTCAACCCTGAGATGAGAGAAACCGAAACCTGATTTTCAACCAAACATAACTCTGCCTCAGTTTTCTCCATCTCAGTAAACATTTATTCCAATCTTCACTTGCTCAGGCCAATATTCTTAGAGTCTTCCTTGCCTTCTCTTTGTCTCACATCCCACGTCTGGCCCCCTGGCAAGCTCTTTGTGTTCTACCTACATAGTGTGCCCGGGCTCTGACCACTGCTCACCACCCCCCAGCGCCGCTACCCACGTCCCAGTCTCTGTCATCTTTCACCTGGATTATTGCAAGAGCTTCCCAGCTGGTCTCCCTCCCTCTGCCGTGTCCCCCTTGAGTCTGCTCTCAACACAGCAGGCACAGAGACCCTTTTAAGTGTGAGTCTCACCTCTGCTCCACGTGCTCCAGTGTCTTCCCATCTTACTCAAGGTAAAAGCCAAATCTTCGTGAAGACCCGCCAAGCCCTCACAGTCTGGCACATGGCTCCGTGTGATCCTCAGCCTTTCTTTAAGCTCCACAGCGAGACGCCTTTGCACTCCACAGTCCCAACACGATGGCTGCCACAGCAGTCACTCAGCCTACGGAATCCTCGCTGTCCTCTGGCAGGCCACTCTAGGTAACCATGGGAGTGAGCTAAGTAATTGTTTTTGCTATTGCATATCAGGGATTATTGACGTCGCACCTTTCATCTGCAATGGGATCTTACCAGCGTTGAAATAAGCAGAAAATATGAGCCACCCCAGACACCCATCTTGATGATCTGTTGTCTGCAACCAGCTATAAAAGTGCATCCTCTTCCAGTGAGGGCTCAGAAGCAGAACCCTGTTGGGCAGAGAATTTTTAAAAAGGAAAATGGTAATTTGGTGTTCCCACAAGTATTGAAGGACTAGAGGAAAGCACTCGAAGGTGCCCACGGAACAGTAAAGAACTAATATACAGGGAAACCATTCCCTGTAAGGCCACCATTAACCATTTATATTAAGAACTCTCGCCTGCAGATGAATTCAGATTTCAGCAAGCTCTGACCAACAAACAATCATCATCAGTGCTAACACCACACCTGTCTTTCAGGCCCAGAAAGCTGGAGCATGGACATTGGGAAATCGTTGCAGAATAACCGCACACATTTCTGACCTTGCTGGCAAAGGGGGGGAGCCAGCCGAAAGGTGGTGGTGGGGGGGTGGCAGCCACACTGCCACGTCCAGATGTGGCATGAGAACACATACTGTTCATACGCTCAGGGGCAAAGAGCTCTAGAAATTGGAGACCTTAGCTTTTAGTTTGCTCATTAGTTTTTCAATATAGGAGGAAAATGTAGAGTAAGCGAACCTATGATTTTTTTAGAAGCAGTTAATGATTTTTTTTTTTATTTCAGTGTTTCTCCTCCTCTCTCAAAGCAGCTTTTCAATTTAATTATCTATTGGACACTTTCTTCCATTTCTTAATTTATAAAGTACATTAATCCAAATTAATTCCTTTTTCTGCTTTCCAAAGTTGTATTTTATTTTTTCTAACCTGTTTATTTGAAAGCTTATTTATTTTTATTCTTATTTTTTAATACGGATATCCACAGCTATAAATTTTCTCTGAGTCCCGCATTGAAATCTGATATTATTTGATATTATATGAAACGTGTCTTTATGTATTTGTTTTGTTGTGGTAAGAACACTTAACACAAGATTTAGCCTCTTAACAAACTTTTAGTATACAATAGAGCAATGTTAACCACAGGCACAATGTTGTACAGTGGATCTTTAGCGTGTAATCATCTTGCATAACTGAAACTATACCCATTGAATAGTAACTCCCCATTTCCTCCTCCCCCCACCCCAACTCTTCTTAAACTTAACTAACTGCTTACCTCACCCCTGTACCCAAGCAGCTGAATGTTGCTAGAGAAAAACCGCAACCAAGTTATCAGGATACATTTCAAATTTATGACTAAAAATCTTCAGTGAGCACTCAACACCATCTGATAACTAAACTTCCCTAGTAAATTCATTAACCTACTCCCAAGACAACTATTACACACTTTCTTCTCAATCCTCAAATTTCCAACATTCCCTCCCACCCAACTCTTGGCCAAAGACCTTGTCTTATATTTCATAGAGAAATATAGAAGTAATCAGGTGAAAACTGTTTCAACTTCCCACCTTCACACACACACGTGTATCCGTGTCTGTAGTCACATGCCCTGGTAAACGTGTGCCCTGTACCCCACCTTGCTGTCCTTCTTATGAACTTGGCTCCTGAAACAATTTCACCTTTTCTATATCATCTATTCCTTCCTAAACTAAATCTCTCAGCACTGACTGCCCCAGGAATTTTTTGCAAGTCTCTCCTCTGGCTGTACTTTCTCCCTGAGTGGTTTCAGAAGTTCCATATCTTCACATATCATCCATATGTTGATTATACCCAGATTTATTTTTCCCAGTCCAGACCTCCTCCCTGAGGTTTAGAATTATATACATAACTTCATCTATATTACATCTCTGTTTGTAGGTTTAATATGCATCTTAAACTAACACAGCCAAAACTGAGCTATTGATTTCGCTTATTAAAAAAATCATTTCTGGCCAGGCACAGTGGCTCACGCCTATAATCTTAGTACTCCAGGAGGCTGAGGCAGGAGGATCATTGGATGCCAGGAGTTTAAGACCAGCCTGAGCAAGAGTGAGACCCCATCTCTACAAAAAATAGAAATATTAGCCAGGCGTGGTGGTGCACACCTATAGTCCCAGCTACTCAGGAGGCTGAGGCAGGAGGATCGCTTGAGCCCAGGAGTTTGAGGTTGCAGTGAGCTATGATCATGCCACTGCACTCTAGCCTGGATGACATAGTAAGACCCTGTCTCGAAATAATAATAATAATTCCTAATAAATTTTCCCATCCTAGAAAAGTCTACCACCATCCACCAGTTGCTCATGTCAAAACCAGAGTCATCACCTTGGATTTCTTTATTTCTCTCAATCCCGCATTCAAGCCCACAGCAAGTCCAGTCAGCATGACCTTCAAAACTTATCCTGAATCCAGGCTCTTTTCATCATCCCCACTGCAACCACCCTGATCTACACCATCATCTTCTCTTCCTTGGACCTCTATAAGAGCAACAAAGAAGAAAAATAAGTTAAATATATAACACGTTACATAGTGATATGAGCTAATGAGAAAAAATAAAGCAAGGAAGTAGGATGTGAAGTGTTGAGACTGGAGGAGTTGAAATTCAAAACAGGGCAGCCAGGAGAGGGCCCAGGCTCTGAGATGGGAGTGTGCCTGGGGCACTGAGGGAACAATAAGAGACAAGTGTGGCTGGAGCAGCTGAAGAGTGGGAGAGACAGGAAGTGAGATCCGAGTGGTCACGGGGTGTGGGTGGGGGCGGCCCAGCGGGCAGATCAGGCAGGACCTGGTGGGTCATGGTAAGGACTTGGGCTTTCACTTGAAGTGAGACGGGAAGCCACTGAAGAGTTTTGAACAGAGGAGTGACAGGATCTGACTTACCTTTAACAAGATCATTCTGCTGTGGTGTTGAGAATAGATTACAGACAGCAAGGGTGCAAGCAGGGAGGCCAGTTGGAAAAAATCTATTACAGTAAGTAATCTAGTAATTGAAGTGTTACTGTAATCTATTTCACAGTAATCCAGGTGAGAAATGATGTGGCTTTGACCAAGACGATGGTGGTGGGGTACGGTGCAGTGAGCAGTGCTTGTATTCTGGAGAATATATATATTAATATATTAAGATGTAGCTATATAGATTAGATAGATATAGATATATCTCCAGTTACAGCTAGCAAGAATTGCTGGGAGACTGAAAGTGTGCGTGAGAGTAAGAGAAGAGGCAGCAATGTCCCCAAGGTTTCTGGTGATCTTTTGTCTTCACTTTACTTATCACCAATTGATAACTAAAATCATCTGTGAACATGGAGCCTTATGTTTCTTTGAGTCAGTTTCAAAACTATCACTGATTCCCTAGAAATGTCTTTCTAGGAATGTCACCAGTCAATCCTCCAGTAGTAAGACACCCTCTCTAAGGACATAGCCACTGAAGTTGGTGATTCTGGAGCATTTTGTTGAGCAGTGCCATGTCTCTCTAACATTTAAGTTGATTTGGTCAATCCCCATCTGAGTTCTTTTTAGCTCACTCAGCGATCTGTTAGGCTTCCATACGTTCAAAGGACAGACCTCCCAACAAAATGCAAATCTTACTACCCAACAAATGCAGTAGCCAGAGTAAAAAAAGTGAGCAGACCTATACGCCCAGCAAGAAGTTTGTCCTGTGAACACCCTGCAAGACAAGTAAAACCTCAGCCAGCCCGGAGTTATTCGTCACTGAGTGGAGAGGTAGACAGGTTAGTGAGCAAGGTGTTCCCCTCCACCCACCTTGAGATTCTAGCTTTAACTCTTTGTTTGCCTGGTCGCTGACCTAGTGAGTGTGATGCCACTCTCTCAAGGCTCTGACCCCGCAGTACTAGGTTACTATTCATGGCTCTTGGAAGAGTTCTGACAGGTTCATGAAACCCTCTGCACTTCCTTTTCTGAATGCATGATAGCCCCAATGCCTTGTTAATCTTGATAAAGAACTAGCCCCCACACCCCTAAAATCATTCTTAGGCAAAGAAACCCATCTGAGAAACCCAGAGACAAACCTAGATTTTTGTGCACAAAACCACCATGGCTGCATTGACATTAGTAACAGCATTTAAATCCACAAGGAAGGCAAAAGAATGTTCTGCTACAGGCTTTGCAGACTGCCGTTGCAGGGGCAGTTATCCTTTTTGCTACTAACAATCCATTTTCATTTCAGGGCTCTTTGCTGATGCTGTCTGCCCTCACTCAGCCAGCTACACAGCTTCCTGCCATGAGAATTCCAGAAAGATCTTCCCTGACCGCCCTGACTAAAGCACTACTTCTCCACACCCCACCCCATGCCCTGATTTTTTACCCCATAACATTTATCACCTTCTGAAATTATCTTGTGAATGTATTTATTTACTTATTCATTGCCTTTCTCCCCTACTAAACTCTAAGTGACGCAAAAGTAACTATCGTCTCTGTTTTATTATCCACAGCACGCACAAAAATCCACACACAATATAATTTGATGAGTGGATGAATAAATGAATACATAATAGCTAAATTTATTAACTGTTTTACAGTACTATCAATGCTTTTTATTTAATCTTCAACATAACCTAACAAGTAGGTACTACTATTATTCTAGTTTTACAGATGAGGAAGCTGAGCCCCAGAGAAGTTAAGTCACTTGCTCAAAGTCATCATTCTACAAAGACAAGGGATCAGAGTTTGAACCCAGATACCAAGCTCAATCTATAAGGTGATCCCCTCAATAGATATTAACCCTATCTTCAGCCCAGGTCTGAAAAATTTGAGAAATAAAACAAAAGAACAATAATGAAGATCAAAATATTATCTTTATAACAAATGGAGGCCAAGTTGGAAGACATGGCATTAGGCCTTTCAGGAAAATCAACTTGTTAAAATTGAAGGCCAGGTCTGGCTGTCCCTTGCTCTCAACCCTGGGCAGTACTCTGGCTCCTGCCCAGAGGGACATACATCCAGGAGGGTGCAGAGCAAAACTCATGTCCTCAGAGAATGGGATCGCTCCCAAAGGAAGAAAGGAGCCAAGCAAGCCCAGTTATTCCTCTCGAATTCACCAATTGAATAAGTCATCCCACCTCTCTAGGGGCAGTGTAGGCAAAGGGACACAGAGAGGCCAGGCATTGCATTCTCTGAGTTCCCTTCACAGGAAGAAAACATAGGAATGGGGGAAACATGCCATTCTAAGAAAACCTCATGAGTCTGGGACACATGCGTGCATGTCCACGCACATATGCAAAGGCATGACCAGCATGTACACACTCCGCAGAGTGCTCTATACAGTTTATACAGTTCTCAGCTCTAAGCCCAAGTCAGGACAATTGTCTCTGCTTTGGCTGATACTACGCAGCAAAGTGGCACGCGTGATTTGTTGCCTTGGATGCTCTGACAAATACAACTGAAGCAGAATTTGAATAAATGCCATTTCTGTAGTCTTTGGAGCACTGATTCCAAGCAAGGCTGTAAAGGAACTCCGGAGGGAAAAAAGAAAAGGTAAAATAAAGAAATGTTTTTAAAACTGAGTGTGAGACCATCTGAGATCTCCAGCTCCAGCTGAGCGCCCTGTGGAATCCTGAACAAATTCTTGACCCACAGAAGCATGAACAGTAAAATGGTTGCTGCTTTGAGCCAGTGATTTTGGGGGTACTTTGTTACACAGCAATAGATAACTGATACAGGAGCAAATAGATACAGCATTTCATGCATTTTATTTGATTATGAAACTTTTCTCCATGAGACTGTTCTATTTCACAGACCAGCATCTGGGAAATGCTGGTCTAAGTAGTTAACATGGTGGACATGTTTAAATCACAGTGAGACAATTTTTGAAAAAGTTATAGCTATGGCCTCAAAAACTTTATAATTTTATCTTCAAAAGACCTAAGTCTTTCATTATCTGCCATTAGCTTCAAACATTTAAATTTTTTTTAAGTTATTCGTTCATTCAACAGATAGTTGTTGAGTGCTACAGTAGACTGGGTTTTCCAGGGGTAGCCACAGCAATGCCTCCCATAACACGTGGTCTTTGTACAATGTAACCTTGACACTCTTTCCATCAAGTGAAGGGGTCCCCTTTTCTGAGAATCCGAGTCAGTCATTATGACTTCCAGACAACAGAGTACCGTAAAACTAATGCTATTAATATGTGGCTTCTGAAGCTAGATCATTAAAGTGTTCAGAACTTCTGTCTTGCTATCTTGAGAGACTTGCTCTTGGAGCCCAGCTTCCATGTTGTGAGGAAACCCAACTAGCCCACATGGAGAAATCATGTGTAGTTATCCTGGCTGACAGTCCAACTGAGGTTCTGGCCAATAGCCAGCACCAATTGCGCCAATCAACAAACATGTAGATGGACTCAGGAGTGGGTACCTCTGGGTGAATCCAGCAACTGGTCAATATGTAGTTATTCTGACTGACAGTCCAGCCAAAGCCCCAGCCAACAGCCAGCATCACCCACTAGTCATGTGAGTGAAGACATTCAAATGATTGCAGTCCTTGGCCATTGTGTCATGCCTTGCTGCTTCTCGGAAATCATAGAAGAGCCAGATATCATGGAACAGAACCAAGCCATTCCTGCTGTGTCAAATTGCTGATCCACAGAATCCATAAATAAAATGACTATTTTACACTACTAAATTTTGGAGTGGTTTGTTAATGCACCAATAGTAACTGCAACTAGTAGGCACTTATCCACTGTGTGTAAGGTACTGGGATCAGGGAGGTGGAGAGTAGAAAGATATCTAAGATCTCAGAAACATTGTTTTAGGGCTTGGTGCAGTGGCTCGCACCTGTAATCCTAGCACTTTGGGAGGCCAAGGCGGGAAGATCACTTGAGGCCAGGAATTCAAGACCAGCCTGAGCAAGAGCAAGACCCCATCTATACAAAAAATAGAAAAATTAGCCAGGCATGGTGGTGCACACCTGTAGTCCCAGCTACTCAGGTGGCTGAGGCACGAGGATCGCTTGAGCCCAGGAGTTTGAGTTTGCAGTGAGCTATTATGATGATGCCACAGCATTCTAGCCTGGGCACAGAGCAAGACTCCATCTCAAAAAAAAAAAAAAAAAAAAAGAAAAGAAAAGAAAGAAAGAAAGAAAAGAAAAGAAACTTATCATTTTGACTCTATCCTATCACCTATCCAACTTCCAATCATCCTTCTTATGTCGACTTAAATGTTCCCTCTTCCAGAAAATTCGCCTCATACACCATCCACTTTCAGACTTCATTAAGTAGCTCTACCATGGCTTGCAGCACTTGAGCCTACAACAACAGAGTTCCCACAAGTTTTTCCTTTAACCGATGGTACTTGTTGGTTCTCCTCTGATCCCCCAGTATGCCGCAAGCTCCTGGAGCACGGACACTGCACCTTGTTTCTGACCTCAAATCTGACACAGTTATTGAAAATACCCCATATTTGTTGAAAAAAATGAAGACACTGCACAATAGGTAAATAAATTAGTATGCTTTGTTCCTCCTTAAATGTCTTCCTGTAGATATGGAGATGACATTATTTTCTCTCAAAAACGAGAGTATGTATTTTAAATGCTACAGCCTGTATGTTGGCGCCAGCCCTGCCTCTCACTTCCACCTCACGCAGACTGTAGCAAACTCTGCAGCACATAAACCCCGTGCCCTCCTCTGAATACCAATGCCTTGGCCTGTGCCTTCTCTTCCATTACTAGGCATTTTTCTCCTCTTCCCCTTTATGTGAAAAACTCATATTCTCTTTTCAAGATGCAACTCATATTACCTCCTTTGCGAAAATGTCTGCAAATGTTAAGGACAGGGTTCTTTTTGTTCTCCCATCCAAGTGCTAACCAGGCTCAATCCTGCTTAGCTTTTGAGATCAGATGAGATTAGGCACATTCAGGGTGGTGTGGCTGTAGGTTTTTTTTCTCTTTTCTCTCCCTATAGCATTTTGTATTTTCCTCTGTTACTGTGACACGTTCATTTTAATTATTTGTGGAGACATGATTATTACATTCGGTTTCCCACTCTACCTATTCCATGCTCCCACCAGCCCCACCGGCAACCCCCAGTGGATGAAGCACTTCAGATGCACTCTTTCTCTAGGTTACACTGTTGTGCTCTTATAGGTTGAGACATTTTAGAGAAATACTTTTAACATTGGTCTTTTTTCAGCCCCTTGGGCATATGTCTGAGGGAGATGGCAAGAAGTAAAAGCTGAGTGATGGACTCAAATTCCCCCTTTTTAGAAACGCTCCATGGCATTGGTCTGGGCCATGATTTTTCAGATATGACCCCAAAAGTACAGGTAAGAAAAGCAAAAGTAGACAAATGGGATTACATCAAACTAAAATGTTCCTGCACAGCCAAGAAAACAATCGATAGAGTGAAGAGACAAAGCACAGAATGGGAGAAAATATTTGCAAACCACATATCTGATAAGGGCTTATATCTAAAATATATAAGGAGCTCAAACAATTCAATAGCAAGAAAACAACCCAATAAAAAAAAATGGACAAAGGACCTGAATAGACAATACTCAAAAGAAGACAGATAAATGGCCAACAGGTACATGAAAAAAATGCTTAACATCACTAATCATCAGAGAAATGCAAATTAAAAACACAATGAAAT